>CCAG010001817.1:0-11093 GCA_001077435.1 Glossina morsitans morsitans
AGTTACGTTAGTGTGAAAGTTATGAAATTTCCGAACAAAAATTCCCTGTATTTCAAATTTCTGCATAAGTGGTAAGTGAAAAATGGATGGAAATGGATGGAAAGTGGATTTCGATCAGCAAAGCGTGCATAACTAATTTATGGGTAAAATAGGAAATTGTCATTCGAAAAAGCGTATGGTCAAAGAAAAATGAAATATAGGAAGCAGGATCGGAAGGGAATAGCACGTTATGAGGTTTGATCAAACAATGGATTGTAATCTTCGTTGTTAGTAATCAACTAGCTTGCAGCAAGCGATTTAACGGCACCGGTGAATAAGACCAGTGGTTATCCCTCATCATGACGACGCGGGGCCACACAATTCTTTGCTGACTCGGTAGAGATTTGACCCATTCACCATACAGCCCGGGCATTGCAATGTCCTCTTAGTATTTTTTTTGTTCTCTGCAACACTTCTTGAAAGTGTAAAATTACTATCAAAATAGTATTTTAATAATGGTTTGGTCGAGTTCCTTGTCAATGAGGCACGGAAGTTACTTACAAGCGGACTTACGGACTTACCAACTTTTCCGAGAAACGTCATAAGATCATATACATGGTGATGATCATTAAATACTCAGTTAAAGACAAAAGTGATGAAAAAAATTACAAAAAAATTTCCCGATACATTTTCCTCAAAGTGTTTACTAAATCAAGTTTTAAAATACGGACGAGATAGGGACGAGACGCTAATCTAACAAAATGTGTATTTGTTTATTTATTTATTCATTTTCATTAGTCGGTCCAAACTGTTGCGTTGGCGCACACAAAATTAGTAAAAAGTTATATACTTTACGGAAAGTTGGTGTACGTACCGTCCTTGCGTACCGTTCTTTTTGCAGTAAAAAGCATCTTAACCGCATTGGGTTTATTATTAAAAAAAGGTAGTGAATGAATCTCTTGTGAGAGCTTGGCGACTACCGGTTGATTATTTAACTGAAGCAACGGAACAGTAATAATATCGCCTGAGCGGTCGCCATGCATACCGCGCGGCGGTTGATGGCATTAGTGGGATATGGTTGTCTTGTGATTGGGTGTTGCAGCGCAACTGCCCTGCTCCCATCAAACAATGTGGGCTTGCTATCCCCTTCAATTCAGTTATCATATAATCATGATGTTCTTTTCTGCCTTTTTTGTTGTCATTTTGAGATGAATTGCATACGCGTGTGCGAGGTATACGAATTTATGGAACCGCAAAAAAGAAAGGTTCGTCTGGTATTGTTATCTGAAATGTGAAAAGTTTAAGAAAGACTGACTTGAATAATTTTTAATTACTGAAATATTCTTTAACGAAGTTTCTTCCCTCCGCATGCGTTTATTTACTTGACTTCCTCCTCTTCATTCTTCCTGTAAAGTTTGCTTAACTTATTCAAATTAATTTTGTTTCCTTTCATAAAAGTTTGCTTTGATTGTGTGACGTATATCTTTTGCTGTATATCTCTCTCCTTCACCTTCAATAATACATTTTTTTCTTTGCAAGAGTGCATTTTTTCCTTCCTTCTTTTTTTTTTTTTTATGATTATTAATCATAATGCTTTTGTGTTGCATTGTGTGTTGCTTTATTCTGCACATATTTTCATCTGATTTACATCTTTAACCGGATGTTATTGATTATTATTTACTTGCTTTGAGTATTTTAAGTATATTTTAAAGTTATGTATTAAATGAACCATAAGGTCCCATAAATCCACGCCAGGAGCGTCGCATAAATATATTAGAATTGATTGAAGCGGTAAAGATTGTAAGGAAAAAGTCGACTGCAAACGATCAATATTGAAAGAATCGAAATCTATTCCAATTCAGTCTCTCCGTTTCAATAGTTGTGAATATCCGTAGGCGTGTCCGTCTGTTCTCTGCACAGTTAAAACATTTTTTTCTCAGTTAAAAGGGCTAGATTTCGGCACCGAGAGCGACAGGCGGCAGGCGGCAGACGGCAGACATGTATAAAACCATTTCGACGACTATATCGAATCAAATCTTACACTAGAAAATTTCTTACATTATAAGCTCCCCCCGATCAATTTCTATTCATTTTTGTTGCCATTTTACACCTACTGCCCTTTATGGCCAAAAAAAAAAAAACAAAAAAATAACTGAATATCGAGATTTTTATATATCCCGTCACGATTTTCCTTTTCTGATGGTAATGGAAAAATCAAAATAATGCTAATTCCAAGGGGATTATGTATGTATGATGCCTTTCAATGGATTCATTTAGAAGAGATGTTACCTGTTAGTTTGACAAGATACTTGGCAGAAAGGCCTTGAAGTCGATTTTTACGAAACCGAAAGTCCATCTTGTCATGAATGGCAGTTTTGGAGCTTTAGCACGCAGACTGGCTGTTCCCCGCAATTGTATGCCGTGGTTTCTCTTGCAATAAAATGCATTTATTTTCCAGATTAATTTGAGCCTCTGAACAATTTAGCCCATCAAGTCTTTTATAAACTTTTCAAGTCAAGTTGTTCGCATTTAGCTTTTGCGGAATTCCTCCTGGTCAAGGTATTTTACGCAGTTGTACACAGTGAAAGACAAAGATCCCTCAATTAACTTGACGTGAACGTGGTATGTGTAGCTTTTTCAAGATTTGTTTTCATTCTTCATTCATTTGATTAGCCGAAGCGAAATTTTGATGAAATGAATCTTTTGTTGTTGGGAAATGTTCACGGGATCACTAAAAGAATATAAGATTGCTGTTTCGCCTGCATATGTCGCAGTGAGAATATTGTCCACAATCGGAGAATCTCAATTTCCTATAACGGATTTGGATGGACATTGGATCTATCACTTCCTTTCCGTTTAGCGCTAAAAAAAAAGAAATATTTTTCAATTTACAGTTAGCCATGACGTCAAAATTAACCGTTTCAGTTTTTCGAAGTTTTCGAATCTTACTGCCATCAGCCGCACAGACTCCCGGTGCGAAAGGTATCGCGTATCTTGGACAGAAAGGATCTAAATGGACTCAATGGACATAAAATTTGGAACAGACACGCGTTTAGGAACTATGCGTACCATTTCATAACCATTGTTATGCAATTTTTTTAGAAGATTTTTCAAATTTTTACATAGTTCGAAAAGTACATATATACGTTTATATAGTGTGTATGGGCTGTGTGTATAACGTTTTATATTTATATGTCGATCGTTTGAGTGAATAAAACACATAGACATTATAAACAACTTCTGCCTCTTATTGGGATCCTGTGAGGGTCATCGAGGCATCGAGGGATCGAGGCAGGGATTTGTTGTAAAAACACGTTCCGATTAGGGTTAGCGTTGCAACTTATTAATGTAAATATTTTTCACCTTTTTTCAAAAAGTTCGGCAACAATTCGTCAACCGAACGAATAAAGGGATAAATCAAAATGAAAATTCGAGACAACACCCGAATTACAGTTTAATTGCAACAAGTTAACACTAAATCTCAAATCCATTTTTCTGACTATTAACACTTAGAATAGGAAAACTATGAAAGTGTATGCCGTCGTCATTCTACGGCAACCTTTTAATAAACGCAGAGCAGAGTAACTACAAGGTAAGTAAAAGTGTATTCAATTCAATTCCAGGTTACACAATACATGCTTTAAGTAATTTTTTTTTTTTGTATTTTGAAAAGACTCAACAAGCATATCATCATATCATAAGATAGACGCATACTTGAGCTGAATAATTTTTTTTTTTCTTTTTTTTAATGAAAACTGCCAACTATTCATGGAACGTATACACACACACATACCTATAATATGCAAAATATACGCAAGTATTTGTGGTTGGCATTGAACCATGAAATATTTCTTCGTTTTCGTTTTAATTTTTTTTTGTTTTGTTTTTTCTTTATGTTTTTTTATTTGTTTGTTTAACTCTATTATAATTTGATGTGTTAGACCGACCTACTTTACACAATACATTACAAGGTACGATACGTATATTATGTGCAAAAATATTACATATACACAATATAAACTAATGTGCATATGTGTGTGTGTGTGTAGTTGCGTTGTTTTGTTTTCTGCTTTTTGTTTTCATTTATATGTACAATAAGCATCCATCCAACCATAGATTAGATAACTGAAAAACCTTTATATCATAGAAATTTTTCTGTAATTGTTTCTCTCTCTCTCTCTCTCTCTCTCTCTCTCTCTCTCTCTCTCTCTCTTCACTTCTGAAAGAAACATTGTTCATTTTTCGTTAACATTTTTCCAAAGAAAAAATTAAATAAATTAAATAATGTATATAACAATGTTGACTTAAAAAATAATAAACGTACCGTTACTACTTTGTATTACATAAACGCAAAAACACTGTTAGACATTATTTAATCCAGCCGTTAAATATTAACCTAACGCATTGTATAAAAATTACTCGCATTTTAATGTAATTGAAAAACGAAAAAATAGCAAAATTTCACGCATAACGAGTCATTCTCTCGTTCCCGTCAGAGAATAATAAAAGTGTAATAATTTTGCTGTTTCGTTCACCGTATCTTGTAAACATGTGTATGTGTAAAGTCGAGAAAATTTTCATTTTAAATACTCATGTCATTCATTCAACTCAATCCTTAGCAAATTAACTATGTTTTCATCTTCAAGGTCAACACTTTGAACTCTTTATGCAAGTTCTCTTGTCTCCGATTCTGCTCTTCTATGGGCCAATGTTTTAAAATGAACTTCTTCGCCAATTTCGCTTTACGATGTCGAATTTGCATTTTGCTGCATTTTCGACGTAGCTCGACAGCGTATGAGTGTATGCTCGATATCCACTGTAAAATGTCATATTTTATCGGTATCGAGCTTCACACTTCTAAAGGGAGAGTTAAGCAAAATATCGGGGCAATATCACGTATTTCATAAAATTAGATTACGGGATAGGCAGATCACTTAGTCTCAGCTATATTGCAAAATGTTGCAAAAATAATAAAATCAATAAAATCAAATAATTATTTTTTCGGTTCCTTTCGGGTGCCTGGGTTGGCGCCATAAAATATGGAAAACTAGGAACTTCGGAAAAAACGTGCAAAGGTAGCATTACTAGAAACTATTTAACAATTACCCTGGAAACGTGATATCTAGGGCCTATTCGGCAAATTATAATATTAAGGCAAAAGATTTAGACAATAATGAAAATAAACAGCGATACGTTCTGCTCAATTTCTTCTGAACTTTCTCTAACATATATTTGTTTCGTCAGTTGTTACCTTTTCAAATTTTATATTCGACTTATTTACTTCGCTCGCCTCTCGATCGAGAATCGAGAATCGAGAATATCACAAATAGTCCGCCGTAAACGCAACGAACGAAAAGCCCAGCACGATGCGAAAGCAATTGAACACTACTATCAACCCAAAATCGATCGAGCGATCGTATCGGTTTTTTCTTCCGTCTTCTGAAAACCTTCAATGAGTTTAGATACGCGCTAACGAATTTGCCCAAGTTGAACCAGAGCAAAAAGATAAAAACAAAAACTTTTTTTTTTTCTAAGCAAAGAAAAAAGAAGATCCAGCCTCTAAGCCGCTTGCATTTAATCAACAATTGTACAACATCTTCGTATGCCTTAAAGCTAGGGGTCTTCTGAAATCTGCTGTTGACTTATAACGCTTCCCTTTTTCTCCTAAATCGTTGATTGCGCATAAGATTTAAGCTGAACTTTTCATAGCTGTTTGGATTGGATTTTACACGATTAGATCTTCGGTTTTCCTCTAAATGATTGAAGCTTGAAAAGATCAACACCGCTTAAAAGCTGCTCTCTCTCTCTCTCTCTCTCTCTATATATATATATATATATATATATATACATATGTTAGATAAGAGGGATGGTCCAAGGTTAGTTGAATCCGAGCCGCAGGCTCTGGTAATGCTGATAAATTTCTTTTTTCTTTGGAGAACCAAAAGGAAATTATGTGCATGTAACTTAAAAGTCAGATTTGTCGTCGTCTTTTATATAATGTTGTCATCGTAATTGTTATCATTACGTAGAGTTACTGCGGCAACCGTGCAATCAAGACTTGAAGAGTGCCATTATCAAGCGAGCATATATTCGAATCCATGTCAAGAGGATTTACTTAACTTTCAGCATTGATTGTCAGTTTCCGCAGTCATAAAACCCGAAGTCATAAACACGGGCACACGAATGGCAAAAACAAGAAAAAGTCGAACTAATAATGAACATACAGTCATTTTCGGCTTTGGCCAAATCTTTTTACCATTTACCCTCACCTTGTGTACGATATTCGATGGCGAGATGGAACGTGATTTTCTATTTAGTCACTTATACTATCGCACAGGATAGCATCTTGTGCAGAGGTAAAAAAACTATTGACTATATTTTCATGTTCAACCTTATCTGTGTATACGTTTTTGATTCTACTCCGCGAGTCCTCGGTCAAGTTCAATACTAAAGTTTCGTTAAGGAAAAAAAAAAAAAACCTATATATATATATATATATATATTGACGGTAGATATGATATGTTGGCCTATATTGAGAGAGTAATTTTTCCACTACAATATGCGGAGGTAATGTGCTGGACTATAATATGTACATATGTCGTCAATATTCCTCTCGCTGTATATGCATGCACCTCAACGATTGGCCGAAAGGCAATTACTTGCATATCTCCTTCTCCCATATGCTTGCTATCTCGAAAGATGAATGCCGACTTTAATTATTTGTTTTTCTTTGTTTTTCTTTTCTTTTGTTTTCACCTTTTCCTGCAGCAAAGTTTAAATGTCAAAAATATTAGACGCGGAAAGTATTTTAATTACGAAAAATGTAAGACAAAACTAATGACCGCTTAAGTAAATTATTTGCAATAAATCATAATCGTGTAAAAAGAGTAAATTTGTGTGCTTTTTCTAAATTAATGATTGAATTAATGTTTAGTTGCAAAACGAAACGGATTTGTTTTTATTTTATTTTATAATTATAATTATTTTATTATTATTATTATTATTTCTCATTTTTATTTATTTATTTTTGTTTTATTCTGCATAACACACAATCGCGTCGTTGTCTCTCGAACATTTCAAGTGAATGGAATTATTTTGTTGCAAAGGAAATAATTGAAGATTAATTTGTTGTTAGTGTTGCTGGATAATGTGCTGGCATTTGTAGTGGTTAGCTTAGCTAGCTAGCGTAGGTAATGGTAGTAATGGAAATGTGTCTGAGCGAGAAAGCATTTGATGTCTGTCTGTTTCATGATTTCAGATAATTTTGTAAAGAAAAATTATTTTAATATATTTGTTGCCTCAAAAATTTATTAACAATTGCCAATAGGGTTTAGATATGCAAACAAACACACAAACGAATAACAAATTATGCAACAAACAAAATGTTACGGTTGTTGCACATGGCGGCGTATACATATTAACCATGTTGTTGTCGTATTTGGTAGTGGCGGTACTGGTGGCACTGGTGACGGCGATGGTAACAGCAATAGTTGGTTACAATATGCTCTTGTCGTTGTGGTCGTTGATTTGATTTTATGCCATATTTAGCCTTGAGTTGTTATTGCAGTGTAAGAGCCTGACAAACAAACAAACTATAAATTATTTTTCAATAAATTATCATTAATTGCTTTAAATGCACACACAAGCACACTTTACACGCAAAGCCAGAACAAGAGACATACGAGTAATGAATTTTTTACAATTTGCATGCATTGGATGCAAACGTATACAACAAATGGGGAGAAAAAAAACCAGTTGATAATCATTTTTTTTTTTTTTTTTTTTTTTTTCTTTAATACTAAGTAAATATATTAAAGAAAAGCAAAACAATGTGCATACTTTCTGGTTTTCTTTTATCACAATATAATGAAACAGATTCAAGGCGCGAAACATATAATGAAAGAATTTTTCAAATGCAATATTAGACATTGAGCTAAGGGTGCGAAGTGTGTGTAGTCCAATGTGCTTTAAATTATTAAACCCATATAGGGATCACGTTCACGTTTGCGTGAATATTCGTTAGGTAATGAGAAGAAAAGCAGAGTAAACTTTATTTTATTTTAGCTTGTGTTTAGCTAACATTCAAATGTTTTCTTACTTCCAATAAAAGAAATCTAGAAACAGAAATGATTAGACGATTAGAAATAAAGGGCAATTATTCTGCTCTACATTTCGCTGGCTATAAAAGTTTTTATTATTGATTTATCTTAAAGACTAACGAAGAGAGTTAATTAGGCTGACTTATGGCTGTATGTATGTATGTACTTGGTTTTCATATATGATGAACGCTTAGTTTGTCGGCGTCTTCCAAATACCGCTTTAAAGACCTTAAAGACTGCCATGAGTCGCACCCGACCGCCCTATTGTAAACATAGGGCCAATGCTATGCAAAGGTAACAAAAACAAGCGGGTAATCGTTAAAATACGATTACTACGGTATTGGACAATTTTACTCTTTGCCAGCTTTATATATAAAAACCCACTGAGACTGGTATAAAGGAAGATGTGAGACTTGAGCAAGACTGGGCCCCTTTGCACTAACAGTGATAACAGTAAAAAAAAAAAAAAATTGGGCGTGATCCATTTCTGCTCTCAAAGTCTTGTGAATGATGATAATGATGATTGCATTCAAGCATGTTCTAGTTGCGCTTTTTCTTCTCTCTTTCTACTTGAGCAGCTTTCAGGTTATTTTAGTCACGTTCTCGCACTTGTTTAACAAGTTGTTAATTTATTTTAAATGATTTAATTATTCCAAAAATGAAAATAAGATTTCATAAAATGATCACCTTTTGTATATGGTCGCGTCTGCTGTGTTAGTCAAGTCAAGCGAATCAAAAACAAAACTCTAATTATGCAAGAAAAGCCTTCGCCTACACTATAAGAGTTTGTAGGGTTTATATTCTTCCAAATCTTTCTTAGTAATTGAAATGTTTTTAACCTTTTTAATTTTTAAACTTAATCTATTGAATGATTGACAATTCAATTAAAATTTATATTCAAAGTTAATCTTGCTGTCGTTCAAGATTTATATTCCAACTTGTATAGATAACTAGAATCCGTGATTAGATATTACAAACGTTGCATCAGCAGCCAAGCTAATATAATAGGTGCTTGCGTTAATTTTGGTCATTTTTTTGTGAAAATTCAATCACAAAAATACGTAATTAAGGTCTCGCTATACAAGTCTGGTTATTAATAAACTTTCAGTGGACACATTGAAAAGCGGCCCTTGCTTTTTTCCTCTTATAATCGTATGTCCGTCCCTGAGGGCTACCAACCTATATGCTATAGTCCAATCCGTTAGTTGTCACTTTCTTAATTGGTAGATTTACATGCTATAATATATAAGAGACACTTGATCCTGCATTTGGCACAAAATATCTGCCATAACAATGTCTGTGTGTAATTTGAAGTGTTCATAGCTTGGCAAAATATATTTTGAACAAGACGCTTTGAAGATAAATGTAAGTTTCTTACAGGTTTGCAGGTACAAACCAACTTGAATCTGATCATAATGGGCAAGACACAAAAAAAAAAAGGGACGACGAATTACTTCCATCACATCTTTTAGGGCCATAATTGATTTAGAATGCTGCTACACTGACCTTTGTTTGACTAATATGAAGAAGAAGAAGACGAAGGAGTAAAATAATGATATACTTTGAACAATAAGCTTAACTGTCATAGCTAGAACACCAGATTTAGTATATATATGTCCTTTAGTGAATCGTATGAAAATTATCCTTTAACTTTTTACCAGAAAGTGACGTATAATTTCGGCACTAACGGTGGCAATTATGGGGCTAAAGTTTCTAAACGAGGCAGAGACTCTCTGAGTAAGCTTCTAAACCGATCTAAGAATGGTACGATTCGCCCATTCATTTATATAACTTTCTTATTTGATTTTTCTTAAAAAATGTGTTTCCCTCTCGCCAATAAAATAAACATAGACGGCAAAAAAAAACTTGTATAATTTAACCCAAAGCCGTAATGTGGAATCAAATTCACAAGCAGCACACAACTATTGCTCTTTCTTTTTTTGTTTTTTTATTTTTTTATTTTTTTTATCAACAAAATAATGTCATGTGTCATGAAGAATTTTGTTGTTGATGTTGTTGTTATTGTTGTTACTGTTGAATGTTGTTAATTTAAAATAACAGTCAAAATATTTTTATTACAAAAGAATCAAAACAGAATGGTTAGTAAACAAGGCAATAAAAAAAATGTGTAAAAAAGAATGAAAAAAACCAAAAATCACGTACAAAAAAAGTGAATGGGATAAAATGTTAGATAGTTCCAATTCAATTCTTTTTTTCAAAATACCATCAATTTACATATATATCATAAGGCAACAAAAGCGCCTTTTCTTTGCGCTAATAATATGATATTATCGTGGTATCTCAAAAATGTGATAAACTTTTGTTATTTATTTATATTTTATTCAATACATAAGTATACAGATGGTATGCAGATTATATATATATATATATATATATATTATATATACAATGATTTTATCAGCTACATTAAGACAAAACTTTAGAAAGAAGCTTTTCGAATGGATGATTAGATTAGGCAATGATTGCAACGGTGGACGGATAAATCGAAGAATGCAAAAGTATTGGAAAGAATTCAATCAATACGAAGAATGAAGCTATCTTCACCGCTAACATACACACAATCTTCAGTAGTAAGTGAGAGACCTTGGCAAAGTAGACGGGACCGAAAGTGTATTATAAATATATATATATATATGTAGGGGGGGGGGATGGGAAAAATAATATGAATACCTGACATACATACAATATTTGACTATTAATGACGTGTTGGAGCATCATTTGTTCGTAGAAAAACTGCATTTCTTCGCGGAATAATTTCGTAGAGTGTCTGAATAATTTCCAACGGAATAGTTAACGCATGCTTCATCGGGCCAGATCAAATTCCTTCAATTATCAAGATCCAGATTCTGTGATCTTGGCATCACTTCTCTCGCAGCTTAACGCTGACTTCAATTATAAACGTTTGCGTAATTGCCTGAGGATTAGCTTTGTGGAGGTCCCGTTGTACTGTTTTTGTCGAAACAGTATTATTCAAGTGAGTGCTTAGTTCTGCTA
>CCAG010001818.1:0-42533 GCA_001077435.1 Glossina morsitans morsitans
TATGAATACCTGACATACATACAATATTTGACTATTAATGACGTGTTGGAGCATCATTCGTTCGTAGAAAAACTGCATTTCTTCGCGGAATAATTTCGTAGAGTGTCTGAATAATTTCCAACTGAATAGTTAACGCATGCTTCATCGGACCAGATCAAATTCCTTCAATTATCAAGATCCAGATTCTGTGATCTTGGCATCACTTCACAAAAATAATATGAATACCTGACATACATACAATATTTGACTATTAATGACGTGTTGGAGCATCATTTGTTCGTAGAAAAACTGCATTTCTTCGCGGAATAATTTCGTAGAGTGTCTGAATAATTTCCAACGGAATAGTTAACGCATGCTTCATCGGACCAGATCAAATTCCTTCAATTATCAAGATCCAGGTTCTGTGATCTTGGCATCACTTCTCTCGCAGCTTAACGTTGACTTCAATTATAAACGTTTGCGTAATTGCCTGAGGATTAGCTTTGTGGAGGTCCCGTTGTACTGTTTTTGTCGAAACAGTATTATTCAAGTGAGTGCTTAGTTCTGCTATCACTTTTGTCGCGGTAGTTCTATGTTGTCTGTCCACAATCCTTTTCGATATTCGTCGGTCTCTGTTAGTAAACGTTGCGTTTCGTCCACTATTTCACTTCGCTGATGATGTTTTACCATGTCTTTTATACGATTGTCCCTACTTCGAAGACATACATAACGCATTGCAACGATCGCTGGTTTAATTCATCACTGAAATGTACAAAGCTTGACTTGTAAACACGTATCGTATTATTTACATAGAAGCAGCGTTGCCCATATGCAACAAGATGACACTGTGTTCCATATCGTGCACATTATTTTCTCCGTCCACAGCATATGCTGAGTGCAAGGCTATGGCTCTGTCGTTTTCCAACTTTTCCTACTTAATTCGAAAGATAGCGCTGCTAAACAATTACGACTGAAGGATCCAGTTACGATATCCAAAGCCCAAGTAATCATAATGTACTCAAGTGATGTATGTGTGACAAAGAATGGACTTTATATGTCAAAAGCCGTGATGTCGTGAGTTTCAACATGAAGAAAGTCGGTCACGTATGGCGACTTTTGCTCGGGAAATGTTTGCAAATCTAAGCTCTATTGTCTTACCCTCCCTCTGTTATTAGCACACATTGTTTCCTCCGATTAACACTGGTTGGAATTTCTTACGGCAACACCTGTTGATAATCTACTTTGTGGTCAGCCTTAAAGGAAAAATTTGAATGCAGTTGGACCAGCACGACATCCACACTATTTTTAAAAGACCGGCACCACATAAAGTGCCAGGGAATGGATAATATTTTGCATGTATGTGACACTTTGAATGTCCGAAAAAAAAATCCCCCTAAATTATCCATCTTGCATATATGTATGTATAAACTTACAGAGTCTTCGACGATGCACACACGATGCTATAACTTAGAAAAGTTTTCCAACGCTACGTTAAATTTAACCTAGAAATACTTTGGTAACCATCTATAGCCAGCACTCATTTGTAGGCTCTCCTAGGTGTGCATCGAAAAGTATATTCGTATTCCGGAAAACTTTCGGGTGACTAACTTCGGCCGAATGCGTTGAGAACGTTGCGCTGAAATCAAATATATACAGAAGAACTTCGGTTTGATGTTAACACTAAATTTATGAAATATCAAGTTAATATATATATGTATATGTATGTATGTATGTATAGGGGTTGTTCTCTTAGGTGCTTGAGACTTATTTTTAAGAGAATCGATACTTAATTTGTATAACTATAACGTAAAATACGTAGCAATAGTTCGGGCGGTTGTACAAAATATTACACAACAACATTTAATGCAAGAGTCCAGATATTATCAAAGGAAAAGCGTTACATTTAACGAAAAGCAAAACTAATTTCCACCTACTAAACTGAATGGCGGTTGTAACAGAAAATGCGTTAAAACATTTTTTGTGTAAAATATTACAAACGAACAGACATCCGTGTTGCATTTCATTATGTGAATAAAATAGCAACACCGTCAACAACAACAACAGCAACAGCAACAGCAACAAATGCTAAACAAAACTGTATAAACATGTTATTTAAACAACGTATGTACAACTTTTGGCAAACTATATGACAAACAATATGAGTTTTGTTTTTTCTTTTCTTCTCTTTGCATTTTATAATCATGCATGCCATAGATGTATGTAGGAAATAAGAAAAAAAAGAAAGAAAAAAAAACGAAGGAAAATGGAAAATGAAATTAAAATGCATAAGCAGGCGTGAGGAAAAATGTTTACAAGCATTTGTATGTAGATTGAATGACATGTGAGTTTTTATTTTGCCTTTTTTTTTTTTTTTTTTTGTCTTTCTTTTACTTGTTTCTTGCGTTAAAATAAACTCCTAAAGGGGTGAAAGGACGGGCAAAACAGTCTAAATTAGAGATATATGCTTGATATGCGTTTTCACTCTGTCTCTGTGGCACGGTGTTAGATATAAAATTTATGCACTACTATATATATGTAATGCTGTTGCATTGTGTTGTAGTTGTTTTCTTTTTCTTGTGAATTATAATTTTATTTTGGTTATGATTTTCATCTACAAAAGCATGCGGCGTGTATGTATGAATAATTTGTTAAAGCGAACGTGAAAATCCTCCAAAAACCTATAAATCCTTAAATTTATGCAGTTTTGTTAACAAAGCAAATGACAAATAAGCACTCAAACACTGTAACAATGATCAATATATATATATGTATATATACATTAATGTTGCTAAAGAGAGCGTATATTGCTGCGGTGTGTTATGTGTGTGCATACTCTGGCACCGTTACAACAGCTGTGGTAGTTATCCGTGGCTTAAATTGGAAAAAAGAAAAAGCTGCTGCTTTGTTTATCTTAAAGATTTATATAAATCTTACGGTTGTGAGGAAAACAAAAAACTTATTCAAAACAAAATGGATTTTATTCCGGTTTCTTTTCCACTCTTTCTTACCATCCTTTACTGTTATTATTGCTCTTACTAACTTGGTAACATAATATAATACTTCCTTATACTCCTTTTTATTTATTATGTACACGAAAGGAGCGCAATAGGCTAATCCTAATGTGAATCGTTTTCTCCTTTTCTCTTTTAACCGAACAATGCAGACGTACATGTTTGCAGTTAATATGTTTTCACTTCAAAGCAAACACTTGCTGGTTTCATATCAGAGAAACACCGGAGACGAGGAATAAGACAACTGAAATTCGTTTATCTATGTTGTTATTGAAATTGCCCATTGCCCAGAGGGAAATCGGTGATACCAGTGTAATATAATATTCTCGAAAAATCAATGCTTTAAAGAAATTTTGGGAATTTTTTTTTCAAGCAATCCGAAAAGACTGCCTATGTCCAATTAATTCCTGCTGCGAAATCGAAGCCTAATCTAGATTAAAGCCCTACCTGTTTGTTCATTTTCTAATACATTAACAGATATGTTTAATAAGCACTTAAATAAGCAAGAAGCTGAGAGCGATAATAGAAGGCGTCAGTGTCGCCGCTATTTCTCTGTAATTTCGTAACACGTAAAGTGTAAAATTTCTTACATTAAATAGTTGGAGATATTTCCACATATCTATCAGTATCTATTTCGGCAATAAATACAAAATGATTTTCTGGAGAATATAGAGCGCTGTAATGCCTAAATCCTTTAGCACTAATGAGAGCAAGACAGGTAAGGATTTGATTAAACTAAAAAAATTAAAGTAAGTAAATAGAGAAAAGAATAAAATAAAAAACAAGGAAAACCCCCTACAGTAGGCCACGGCTCGCCAATATATAATGACTTTAAGAAATAAGGCGTTTTATGGGAAGTAGTGGCCGGAGAAAGTGTTCCGATCCGAACCATTTTCAATGACGTTCGTCCTTGCGCCAAAACATGCGGATGTATTTAACTTTATCGAAATATCTCAAATATTGCGGCCGTCTGCAGGCTCCACACAAGAAAACAGGACGGATAGAAGAACAGACTAGCTTAGATTCTGAATCGATTGGTAAAATAAAAGGCGGACACACCTTAAGTCCTTCCGGGTGTTGCATGCATCGGCGTAAATTTGTATTTGTACCGCAAACACACAAGAGTGTACTAAACAGTCGTTAAATGCCTAAAAGTGTAACAAGAAGTGCAGCGCTACGGACGTAATACTGTAGTTCTACTTCTCATTGAGAGTGAATACAATTTTTTTGAGGTTTCAGCAACGGACATGAATGAATACTTAATTTTTTTTTTTTTTTTTTTCAACTCCAACCGCTGCGTCTATGTATGAAGCAAAAGTTGCTAAGGGATTCATTACAACAAACAAAAAGTAGCGAAAACGAATAGCTTTGTCTTAAGCATAGATAAGTCCAAGGTCCAAAGACTTGCTTTGTTATTCGAAATGAAAATTGACGCCTTACGAACACTTACTTACCTCTCAGATAAGATAATGATAAAGAGCGTAAATCTCATTTATTTTCTTCCTTCTGCTGAGTGAAATTTTTCAAGTATCGTTTGTTTCGCCACCTCTTCTTATTTTTTTAAGCTTATAAAGATTAAATGTTCTTACCACATCTTTGACGTATTAATTAAAGAAGATTTTATTACTGAGAAATGTACACACATTTCTATTATGGAAGAAAGGAGTTCATTGACTAAAAAGAAGCCTATAAATTACTCTTATTTCCCATCACACGAAGTCAACGTCAGTGTATCTTGATTTAGTTTTTTGCCCTGCTTTCACTCGAAGCGTTGTATTGTATTGTTGTTAACCTTTCACTTGTGAAATTCTAAACGACAATGCATATGCACTTCAGATAACCAAACCAAGTAATTTACAATAAACCACAAATTAGCACTTAAGCAAAACATGCTTAAATGTCAACGTCACCGCCGTCGCCATCGCCACCACCACCACCACCACCATCAACACCGCTAACCAACAAAAGCGGGCATCGGATAACACCTCGACACAAAATCCATCTAATCAGTCTAAACGTCGAAGAAGAGCAAAAACATATTGTAAAAATAGTATAGATATTGGAGTATTAACTGAAAGGAATACACATCCGAAAACCTTGTAGAAAACAATAATTCACACATTTACGTCTGTCGACTACTTTGACTTTGTTTTCGTAGAGAAGCAACAAACAAAAAAAAAGAAAAGAACTTGACATGCTTTTTGTCAAGGTGTTAAAAGTAAATTAATCCGTTCGCTTTATGGTTAAATTCTAAATGGAAATTTAATATTGACCTTTGTTGAGATGAGACTCTTTACGCGAGCTCTACCGTCGCTATGATCATCATTATCATTACCATTATCATTATCATTATTATTATCATTATCATTATTATTATTATTATTATTATTATTATTATTATTATTTTTATTATTATTATATTAACACCACTAGCACGACTCTCAGAACAACCGCAATAATGCGAAGCAATTAACAAAAGTATTCTTCTCTTCAAAACTCAAAACAATCTGCATTTTTGGTTAATTTGTTATGCGAAAGATCAAATGTATTAAATTTCTTTAAAGAATTTAAGGTCTCTCCGCAGCACTGAGACTGTAATGGTGACGACCATATTATGTTTAATTAATGATGCAAATGAAAACGACAAAAAAATGTTTCAATAAACAAAAGTAATTTGAAGACATATATGACACGTACATATGTATGTATGTATTGATTAGAGAGGAAACTCTTCGCGTTAATTAAGCCAAAATCTTTGGTACGGTAGCCATATCGTTAGGGTAGGATTTTTGCAATTAAAAACTTTTTTTTTTTTTTTTTTTAAATTCATCTGCTGGACGGACGGAGAAAGTGATTCCGGTATATATGTAGAGGTATGCGTATACACATATGTACATCTTATGCATATCTATCTATACATGCATATAGATACAGTCCATGGATCAGCTTTGTTGATTGCGAAAAAAGTAAAACCTTGAAAAGCTCGACAAAGCAAAAGTAGAAAACCGTCGGTGCTGTTGTTTTATTATCAAAAAAGGTGAAAGCGTAACCTACCAATTATGCATAGTTTTACGTTTATCGGCTCCAGGAGAACATTGAAAGATAGGTTTTCTCTCCCGTTCATTAGTTATTCATAGATCAAATATAATGGAACTCCGTTTTCTTTTCAGTTATTTTCATGTTTTAATTCCATTTTTGGAACTGGCCAAAAATGCTCCAAATTCATCAATAAAGTGAACAAAATGCAAGATGCTCTCAAGTTTGGAGAAGAAGCGTCGCCGAGCGTCAACTATGTACAAGCGGAAATTTACGAAAACTTTTCGATCCAGACGTCGTTTTGCGTTTCCTTGTACAAGTGTCGTCACCAAGTAAAGGAAGAAAAAGAACAGGGTTCAAGTGAGACAAACCGCTGAGATATGCCTCGTGCTGTTGGGATGAAATGGCAGAGATTTTCGGATTTTGACAAACAGCTGCAATAATTTCTTTCGCTTTCGAAAGAAGCGGGAAGAAGTTCGATGTGCATTGAAACGCAGTGAGAGGCCAACAAAATTTTTAAGAAAACTAAATTTTGCATGAACGCAAAACGAAGTCATCTCTTCGTAGGTAAAAGGGCATGTGAAGGGTTTTTTCTCTTTTTCTCTTATATATGAATTTTCTTCCGAAACTTTTCACTCAAACTTATTGTCTGCTCTTTTCCTTTACTAGTACTGATTACAAAAGTGCGCTGGTCAATGGACACGGTAAAGATGTCAGGTTCCTGTTGAGTGCATAACTAACTTACGGTTTTGAATTCGTATGGAAAGATTTATTTAATTTCGACTCTAACTTTAATCCTTTGCTGTATCGTTAGGGGAGTTAGTCAAGTCACTCAAGTTGCATTTTTGCTAGTTCTCTGGTCAGCTTGATCTTATTTTCTTTCTTTTTGCGCAAATGAAGAGGGAAAATATTTATATACATATAAATATGAATATGCACGCATTTTCATACATAGCATATAGGCATACAAATATATACGTTTTTATATATAATTCGATGGAGTAAGTCCATTTTTCGTTGTTGCGAGATATGTGACGATCTGCATTTCAATATTTAAAAAGACGTTGATAAGCACTAAAGGACATATTCTTCGTATTCTGCAGTATTAGGTAATGTACGTTTATTGGCCAAGAGTGTACATAGCGTTGGCTAACAAAAATAAATGGATTTGCCTCACTTTCAAAACGAGTCGTCAGCCTCAACCAAATATTATCCTCTTTCATATAAGCATGTATTCGTTTGATAAAAATATTATTGTAAACGTGAAGGATGTCTAGAAGCAGAATCGCGATCGTTTGGTAAGATTAAGTGTCCTGGCAATAAAAATTTGCAATCAATGATATTTTTATTAAGGCTAGCATTATGTTCTATTTTGGCTGGTGCACATGTTACTATAAGCAACGATACACTGCGGCTATAACGACTATTCGACTATAAATTGCCTATGGGTATGGAAAGATCATCAATCGATAATTATCAAAATAGACTTGCGCCACTCTCGAAATGAACGTGACGTACGACCTCTTAAGTGTATCCTCTTCACAGGGGGGGTTGCTGTACAGGCATCATTTATGAGTCTACGTTGACGCTACTCGTTTCTTTGTTTCTTCACTACGTTTGTGGCAAACAGTCCTACCGCTTTTCATTTTTTTAAGTCACACAATATGTTTGTCACGAGATTTGTCAGAGAGAAGTAACTGTCCAGTTTCCGTCTATAGTCTCTGCCGTCCGTCTTGGTTTTTCGGACAGACAAAGAACACGTATTGAGCATCTTTTGCAATCTTACAGGTGCTACACGTGGCCCTGGACTCGAATTTAAACTGGTGTAGATAAGCTCGGAAGCAACCATGATCATGGGTCAAAAATAATTCTACTTCACCACGTGCTGGCACTGAAGTCATTGACTTGTTTGGAATCGGCTACTGCATCCATCTTCCTTTCACACATCTACCCCATCGCACTTGCCATTTATGGGTGAGTCGGCGCCTTACCGATGTCTTGCGCCTCCACTATGTGTGCTGCTTCTTTAGTCAGATGATCATGCTTCCAATGATCACACACACAAGCGATATGCTGTTAGGATGCTTCTTTTATATGAGGACATGTCCATAATAGATCGATATAAGGTTATGAATCCTATCACTTCGGATCGTACGGAAAGGGCTTCGAGCTTTGCTCAGGGTCCCTTTTATCGAATATTAATCATGTTAATGCCTTTGTTGCTTTGAATGCCGTCTGGATGACTTGTTTGAGATGCACTTTTGCCTGACAGTCTGTAGTCAATCATGATACCCACGTATCGAATTATCCTGCGATAATATTTTGACGCCGCCCAACCTCTTCTTAAATGTTGTCAAGAGCACCTCCACTTTTTCTTCCGTCAGATTCCGGTCCGCTGGCATGAGTCGCGTGAGTATTGTCCCGATCGTGTTATTAGTCAGGAACGCACTTTCCTGTAGGTGCTTTGCTATAACTACCATAACGATATCGTTTGCATGCCCCACGTTAACTGTGTGTTAACTGCCTCTGAGATTGAGAAGACGCAAGATATGAACGTACACGACGCTCCACAGTGTCGGCTCAAGCACCGATCTTTGCGGCACTCCAACAGTTATATATATATGTAGTCAAGAGTGAGTCTTTTCTGGTCGGTTATTTTAAGTAGCGGTAGTATAAATACAATTGCCGTAATTCATAAAAAGAGCATACGCAACAAGTGTCAAGCTTGATATGTAATGATGATTACCATGTGTTAAAGAATTCGTTTAAAAAAATATATATATCCTTAGCTATGCCTCTTATAAATGCTACGAATGAAAATCCAAAGAAGTTCTTTATGATGTTGTTCGAAATTTATGAATGAATGTGCGTGTATATGAATGAATTAATTAAATACCAGACGCCAGTTGTTGCATATCAATGTTTGCGTGTGGATGTCTAAAAAATGTTGTGCTATCATAAATAGAGTATGTATGTGATGCGTGTGAGTTGTGTGATATTTCAATATAAATAAAAATTAAGTGGGTTTTGAGAATTTTTCTATCCATGAACTCTATCGCTTGCCTAAACATCTGAATACCCATTAACGCATACGCTTTCTACCGAGCGTACACACACATATACAGTCACACATAGCCATACACATAGCCACTTACGCTCACATGGCAGTGTCTGCACTCGTTTGCAGCGTTGTTGAGTGCATTTTCATGCTATCACTACCGTTGTAATTAATTTATTTCAATAAACGTGATTTGTATTCAAATTTAAAAAACACGTAATTGTATATTGAAAAGAACAAAAAAAAAAAAAAATAAACAAATAAAAAATAAAAAAAAATAGAAAAAAATAAAAAAATATATGTACGTATGCGTGTGCGTCTAGTTGATGTTTGTTTGTTTATTTGTTTATTTGTATTTAGATTCAAATCGAAAACGTTTGTTCGAAAATTTTTAATTGCAATTTTTTCCACTTCTATTTTATTCTTAACAAATCCGAGCAAAATTGAATGAGATTTTCGTTGTTGTTATTAATCCTTCACTATATTTATGCCCAATATATATATATATATATATATATATGTGCATGTGTTTGTGTACGATATATATCTACATATGTACATATATTGTAGATTTTTTCTTCCTTCTCTTTTCCTAGTTAATTGCTCTTGGTTAACCCTAGCATTTCATTTCATTTTATACGTGTATACATGTGTCATTACAAATTAACTGCAATTTTCTTTTACCCCAAGATGATCATGTTCGCCCACTGCTGTTGCCATTTTCAGTTGTACATGCGAATTGTTTGTCCACAGAGTCTTGCTTTCAATTCTTCTTCTCATCTTTCCCATTGTTTGCTATGTTATGCTTATATATGAAACCGGAAATTCAATTAAACTCCATTATTTTTTGTGTCAATACGTGACACCGAATCAATCTAATCAATTGCTGATATTGCACAAGTTATTTACATATATTTGTAAAGGGTTTAGTGCACGAGGGAAACTTTTTGCTTCTATTTCGCTGCTAACAATTTCTCTAGTACCGCAATTGTTGCCGCCTTAAGCCGTAATATTGAGCTTGTGTTATTAAAAAATGTGTCTTAACGTTAAGGATTTACTCGAGGTGCCTTCCAGCAACGGAATTCATCGCAGTCATAAATTAATCTCCTTTCCAAAAACACAATGAATTCTTCCTCTCTCCTTCGCCCTCTTTCCCCCTCGGCGTTTCTCCAACAGATTCCAAATTGTTCTTCTGATCAAAAGTTTATGTAAGAATTGTAGAGGTTATGGTTGGAGTAAAAGTTATTGAAAAAGAATTCTCGTGCCTTCTTCTCATGTGCATAGATTGCATAGATTCACTAGCATGTTCAAGTATTCGTATGATTACAAATTAAATTATCGAACGACGAAGGAAATAGATAGCACAAGCCTTCAGGAGATCAATTGACAAATTTCATGACGCCTGGTACATTAGTACTTGCAGTGGACAGACGAAGAAAGTAAACAACTCTTTTTAGGTTGATTGAAGAAAGTGGCATTTTTGTTATGAAAGCTAAAGAAAGCACGAAAAGAAACTAAAAAAGGGTTTAATAGACAGTCGCGTCGGATAATGTGTGTCTGAACATAAATATGGTCCTACAACTGATGCATACTGTTCAAGTCGTCCAATTAAATTTACAACACCAAAATTCATGATAGGCGTTTTTGAACTACACAACCAAAAGGAAAATGCGTGGGGTAACTGGGGCCGTAAATATCTCAAATGGATTTGCATTTTTGAAAGAAAAACTGGATACAAGAGAGGAGAGCTTGTGTTTAAACCACATTCACTGAAGGATTTAGTGATGCTTTTCAAGGCCAATTCATCTAAATATCTATGGATGAATAAAGAATGGGTTTGATGTATTGATGAAAGCGTATAACAACGGACAGGGGCGCAAACGTTCGCGGGTAAAATTGTGAGCAATGCTTCTTAAGATGCGTACATGATATCCCTACCTTGAACAGTGCATAGAACGTAAATAATAGTAGCGAAGACGATCGTCGTCATCTGCAATTTCAGTTTCATTCCATCGCTACATAGTTTGGTGTGTAAATGCAGTCAGTATGCAATCTTATTACTAATGGTGATGATGATGATGATGATGATGATGATGATGATGATGATGATGCCTCATGGAAAATGTTACATGCTATGGATGAAAATGATGTGTTTTGTTGTTTTCTTATTTATTTTATTTATCACAATGGTCTGCTGAATACACAAGCAACATATGACCGAACAAATTATTAAAAGCTGAAATAAAAGTGCTTTTTATACTCACCAGGCAGTGTAATTAAATTCGTGAAATGTTTGCATAGACGTTGTTGCATGGACATTATTTCGGGTATATCTTGGAAGATGTGTAGATGTTCTCGAATCGATCTAACTATATCTGAATGTCCGTATTGTATGTCTGTTAACATTACTATTTGAACTTTTGCAACTTTTTGTGTTGCGCATAAAAATTAATATATAAATTTTCGTTTTATCAGAAATCGGAAGTCAGAACAAAATCAACCACTTAGTTTAAATGTGAATATGTAAATACACAGTACATATCATGAACTTGAATGCAACATGATGCTACGACAATTTATAATGCAATACGATCGAAAGAATGTATCTTATATAAGAGGAGAGGATATTGAAAATTCGACCCAATCTCTCAATATTTCTTTTATTTTATGTAATTTTGTCTCCATTCCTTTCATTATTAAACTCAACAGCACTATAACAACAACAAAACTAAAATGGTTGAGAAAGCTAATGCATGTACGAAAAAACAAAAATAAATAAATAAATAGATAAATAAATAAATAAATAAATAAATAAATAAAAAGTTTATGGAAAAACACGAGAGATTTGTAGATTAAATGCCACGACAACAGCATACAGTATACAGCAACAATGGCAACGTCGACGTCGACAGCAACAGCAACATCTATAAAAAATAACTATAATCATGATAACTAATGAAATCAAATTAACTTGAAATTGAAAAAATTTCGAAAATGAAAAAAATAGACAAAAAATGATAAAGAAGAAGAAAACATGTACAACTAACTGTAAACCGCGCGATGACATTTTGGCCTAAACGTTCAAATATACAATAAATTATAATTTTCCCTTAAGCGAAAAGAGAAAAGAGAAAAGAAAAAAAAAAAAAAAAGAGTACACGCACACACAAATACATAATACAAGTTGACAAATCACAGTGAAAAGTAATGGAAAATAGGAGGAAACGAGGAAAAACTTAAAAAAGAAACTAAAACTATGTCATAATTTTCATATTTTCTTCTCAATTTCATTTCATTTATTTTAATTTACATTCATTCAAGCACCAGTCAACCAACCGACAGCAATACCCATCAGTAATAGTTACGGTTGCAATAGTAAGTAGTAAGTAGTGTAGTAGTGTAGTAGTGTAGCAGTCGTCGTACTAGTAGTCGTTATAATTTATTCAATTACTGCAAACGTTACACGATTCTGTTCGAATGTTTCAAAGCGGAGAGCACCACTAAAGCAACACCATCATCCACATTTATTTTGCCAGACGAGTTTTTTTTTGCTACTTTTTAACATATGTTGGTCAGTTAAATGGCGTGAACAAGGGGACGGAGGGGGGATAAAAATTTTAAAAAAAAAATCTCGTTATATAGTGTGTTGGACGCCGCCGTCTGCATAGGAAATTGCATAATTTGAATAGAGAGCTTCTGTTTTGTGCATACAAGCGCATATACATATATACATATTTCGTAATAAGCAATAAAAGCTTAAGTGGGGAAGAAACAACGCCATTAACTGAAAGTCATGCAGACTCATTCGTTCATTTAGTAACTGCCTCAGATTTAATGACTTTTTCCCCTGCTGCTGTTGGCTTTCTTTTTGGTAAAAGTCTAAAGACAGACCGATCAACAGGAGGCCAGGAGACATAGTGACTCTTGTGTATCAGTCAATGATAATCACAATTATAGATGTTTTCATATCAAACAAGTTAACAACATATTCACATACATAGCATATGTACTTAGGCTTGTCTAACAATTATCTAAATGTTAATAACATGTTGATAGCATTCAATGAATTTGAATTTGAAATAATATATATATATATATACATATCTATATATATATGTATATATGTATATATTGAAAACTGTGAATTGAATGCAAATTATTTTTTTCTAACAGGAAGAGAATTACATTTTCGTCCATGTCCATATAAGAAGAAATCACTAAAACTTATATAATAGAAAGTAAAAAAAAACACCTTTGATTTTAATCAGCTCCTAAGTATGTATTGTGATGTAGTTTTGTGGGGTTTGGTCTGCCTTCCCTATCCCGATGTACCATAGAAGGGCCTACTGCGAACACGCATAGCTTATTTGTCCACTTCTTCTTGTAATTTAAATGTAGAGTCATTTTCTGTTAACGTTTTCTTGCACAGAGATCCACCTATTTTCCTACACAGTTTGGCGAACGATGACAGGCAAAGTAACGCCACTTCTTGGAAAATTCGATAAGAACCCGTTGATTTTTATTACAAATCCTAGCACAAGTCGGAAAGGAATCCCACGTCTTGAAAAGGAGCGATATAGTCGACCGAAAATTTGAGACAGAGACGCGTTGGCACTTCCTTTTGCGGGCGATGAACTGAAAATGAAAGTTTATGCAGAACTTGCATCAACAAATCAATTTTGGCTTATTTGAAATCAAAAAATATTATATGACTATTATTATATATAGCAGTGTCTTATGTTCGTAAGTAGCTTGTTTGGATAAATAAATGTATTTAAACTATATAAACAAAAACAATAACATGGCAATTGCTCCCATGGCCATTATAATGGATTGAGAGGTGCATTCGCTCCGTAAGATTCGTTACAAAAACGCATGTGCGGATTAGTGCTAAAATAGGGTGAACATAAGGTTCTGAAGCCTGTCTATTCTAGACATCTTCTTATTTGACTGTTCGCTCTGGTATCTTTTCGATGCAGTTTAAGGCGAAACAGATTTATATGAAGTTCTTCGCGACACTTTCGATTATATCCCTAATTGAGTAGAAAGGTAAAAAAAGCAGCGCTGGCAGAGCAACAAGTGTAAGGTACGTAGAAATCTGGTAGAGCTCAATAAGAACTCCTGAATATCGATCCTGCGTCAATCCTTTTTTCGATTACATGGCGCGATGACAATTTAATACTTTCGTTACCTAATACATTTCATATTCGTTAAGACTCCTGCTCGTATTTATCACTCACTTTAATTTTGCCTTAGCCTAGCGCAAGTTCACATCGTCTACTTGTTAGGGTTGCATTACACAACAAACGAAAGAAGAGGATAAAAAGAAGAAGAAAGAGGACCGATCTAGTCAACGACGTTCAAGGTTTCCCGCGCTTTCCCGAAAATGCATTTCCATATCCAAGTTTGTTAATGTCATATAGAATTTCTGCTTTAATCCTTTATTATACAAAGTTATCGGCATGTCCTCGATTTTACATTCCATTGCAACTTTGATTTCAAATGCTTTCGTCTTTGTATTATCAACACTTTACTATTTTAGCCTAAATTTTTCAATTACTTATTTTCTGTGTCAAGTATGTTTGATTGTGGATTTAATATGAAATTGTTGAGTAGTTTTTTCTTTTTCTCTATCGCTTCCTATCGATGCATATACATAGTAAGTAAACATTTATTGTTATAACGACTTAGATAAAAAGTATAAGCGCGTGACCGTTGCATTCGTTTTAATAGTCCCTAAAGTCGGACAGAGATGATTGCGAAGTATCAGCTCTGACTATCATAAACGTTTAATAAAAAAAAAAAAAAAAAATAATAATAATAATAATAACAATAATAATGATAATAATAAAAAAACGTTTCTGCGATTTTTCGTAAAGGTGAACATTCTGGTTTTAACGCTTTCATAAGACAGCTTTCCTTAAATATATGGTCACACAGCAGTTATCATTTATATTAAATATTATTATTTTAGTAGTTAATTTTGAAGTAAAAAAAAATAAAAAATTATTCACCCCCTACGCGTTACATGCTTTTGTCTTTTTGTGCAGTCTCCTCTCTAGTCTTTGCATTCATGTCATGTATCTATACACGTTTACCTTATATTTTTTATTATTATTTTTCGTTAACCTGTAAATATAATGATTAATATGCAGTTATGTTCCAGCGCCATATAGGCGTTATATTTTGTATGCACACAAGCCTTCAGCGATTTCTGCTAAAAACCGACAATTAAATATTTATTCACTATGCTTATGATGTCTAACATGTAAAACTTGATTTTTTTTTTCTTTTTTTTTTTCGTACACCACCAGAGGATATATAAACTTTTTCTTTACGTTTACCAATATCAAGCAATACATTTGGGCAGGTCTCGCAGAGTATACGCACTCCTGATGGGAAAAATGGTATGCAATACGTTTTCGAGGATACGGCATTGAAAATGAGGACGCAATTAGTAATATCCCAACAACACGTGCACAGTGCGCTTAAAACGAAGGCGTTGTGACGACGAGAATAGAATGCCACCTAAACGGCTGGCCAGCTACACGACAAACACACAGAATATCGGTGAAAGGTCAGCAGCCCTCAGTAATGCTCTGCGCCCTCTCTGCGCCAATGCCCTACTTTGAAAAGACTTTGTTTACTTAAGTGCTCATCTTGTAGAATCCAAAATTTTATACAATTTCAGCAACTATTTCCCGTTACATATCAATTCGAAATTGGATACGATCACTACTTTATAAAGCTTGTGCGTGCGAGTGTAGCAAATAACCCGTATATCTATATACATATACATATCTATAACGGTCGCTTTCTATATATATATATTGACTTTGTTCTAAAAAGCAGATGGCAAAGAGATAGAAAGGGGCGACAAAACCGTTTCATTTTATAAACATTTAAACGGACGTCAGAAAGAATGGAAGAAGCTTAAATGCAAACAATGCCCTTATTCGGATGTGTCGGACGATCAAAAGAGGAGTTTGAACTGTTGAATCCAAGCATTTCGAAGTTTCCGCAAAACACGAAAAATTCACGATTCCTTCCTTCCCCGCAATCCTGTACACACAGCTGTAATACATTTTAGCTTAACGATGCTTATCTCGCATATTTTTTTTCGTATTATCATTAATGTTCGATGTGTACCAATAAACATGTGTATGCGTGAAACCACCTTTTTATTTATTTATTTATTTATTTATTAATTTTTTTTTTTTTTTTTTTGATATTAATCGTAACTATGTCACTTGAGTAAATAGGTGTGTGTGTGTTTGTGTGTATGTGTGTACATGCCTGTATATGTGTGTGTATTGATTAGAAAAACAGATCTCTTTCGTTATTATAATTACTATTATTATTCCCGTTACGGTTGTAATTATTATGTAGCGACCTATATTGCCAGGTTTATATTTTTAATACATGCTTAGGATATATAAGTCCCTAATCATTAAAAAGAAAAAAGGCTTAATCTGCACTTTGTTACGCATCTAATCAAATATTGCGATAAAAGTTCAAGCTCAACATAATTAAATTAGATTTCTTAGGGCAAAAAAGTTGTTGCTTCACAATCCCGCCGAATGCCTTAGGAAAAAAATGTATCCATTGTATACTCTACCTATGAAAGTGTAAATAGAACAATTACATTTGCTGTTATTTGCAGTAATTTGCAGTACAAAATGGGAAGACAAAAGGGGAAGTTGCTCAAACAATCTTTCCTTGATACAGCCCTTTAGGTTATGTCATAAGTTATTAATTAGAATCTATTTGAAAAATTCAAACCTTTCCGTTTCGTTCAACCGCGACGACACAGTGTTTGCTATGTTATGATAATTGGGACACGAGGAGCTGTTACCAACAAATCTCGCTCATGTAATAAGAAATCTATTAAAATTTTCGAAAAAAAATTGTTGGTCCATTTCACTCTTACATGAACGTGGCAAGCAAGCAAGTGTCAATACACACCTACTTCTCTTTTTACACGATATTCGATTTGACACGAGTTAAAAAGAAAAAATTCTCACTCCTCACGGATACGCAATGTAACTTCGGATTATATTTTCCACAATTCAATTAGACTATGTCGATTGGACGCACATATATATTTGCGATTCATTCATTTACGCGTAGAGTAAGGACTTAATGTATTTTTTATGCGTATTGCGAAGAATAATTTATTTTTATAATATATTTAATGAATTAAAATGTGCACGTAAGCACGAAATAAACTCTTCAGCGAAGCCTAACGTTAACCCTAGGTTTTTAATATTTCTCATTGTACTTTGCAGTAGCTCTTTCAACTCTGGAACCAATCTTTTTTTGCACGAATTTTTTGGGAACGTGTCTGCCGTGTGTAAAGGGGATCAGGTGTATTCGGTATATAAACTATACCGCCAAGCACATATTGGCAGGCATATTTCTCCTGAACGGTAAATCTCTTGTATCAGTGATTGCGAAGTGGCCGCAAAGAATATAATAAATCAATGCGTTATATTCTCAAAGTACAAGTTAACCTAAATGCCTGAAAAAAATGTATTTTTATATTAAAGAAACGAAAATAATTTCCACATAGATTTTCTTAAATTAGTGTTCATTTATGCAAAGGAGTTATTTAATATTTTATTATATAGTAGATGGCAGACAAATGTATTTTAATTTCAGTCATTAACTTGTAATTTTTCAACAAACATATCAAGCTTATCTAACAGTTTGCAGGTGGGGCATACACTACACGGCGCTTTATAAATGCTATATATGCACGTCGTGCTTCATTGCAATTAAAATAACTTGTTCAAATATCCAAATTTCCAGAGTAAATGATCTTTGATTGAGGTTAAAACATTAGCAAAATCTCTTAATTTCGCGAAAGCCAACAAATGGCAAAGTAATGGAAATTGTTTAACCCTAATAGTTTGGAGGGAACTAAATTGACTTTATTTTATTAACTTCTGTAATAAATAAACATATCGAGTTTTTTTTATACGAATTTAATCGTTAATATCATAATTTAGTTTTAAGATACGCTACAATCAAGCAGCGAAGCAAAACTCACTCTTCAGCTTTTATGGTTAATCGCATGCTGGATACTATTTAATATTAAATAATATTTGAAATTTAACCACAAAATAAATTCATAGCTGAGAAGCATTAGAGAAGAGTAAGAACGAACGTTAGATACTTTATGCCACACTTCGATGAATGCATTCTACGATTTTCAATAAAGAGAAAAAAGTTAAAAATTGTAATTTTATAAAAACACTATTCAAGGGAATCCATCCAAAAACCATTCTCGTCATAAAATATGAGAAATTATTTTTTATTGCCATACGAAGTGTTAATCTTTCATGGGCAACCAAACCAACCTTACATGGGACGATCCTAAACACAATATGTTCCACATTCAGCGCACTAAATGTCTAAGTCAAAGCATTATCGTGAACCAATTTTCATTTTTCGTAATAATTATTAATAGATGCACTTGCGGGTAATTTGATCATTTTTTCACTTGCAAGAAGCCAGAAGTATTGAGAAAACTTGCTTCAATATATGTATTAATCGAAATATTTTCTCTCATTTTCGACAACTTTTTCCCATTTTTCTGGCAACATGACTGTACCGTGTCGAAAAAGCGATATTGGTTTAGCAGCGATCCCATCATCATTAATCTCTGTTTGTACTTCGTCACCATTTCGAAACCGCGGGTTAGCTAAGCCATGCTATGTGGTCGGCCGTTGTCATGCAAGAAGTTGACTGCGCGTCTGTTAACCGCTGTTACTGGTCTTTTGCAATAACAGTCTAATTCGGTTTTAGCAGCTCCCAATACACTATACCTTGCTGATCCCACCATATGCGCAGCAAAACTTTATAGCCATGAATATACCGCTTCGGTGTCGAAGCGGATGGGTCTCTTGGACTAACTTATGAATTTTTGCACTTGGATATGTCGTAGTAGGTCCACGTTTCGTCGTTAGTCACTATACGACAGGAAAAACTCGTCTTTTTTTGCCTGGCAAGCCATGAAACCGCGATGTTGAAACGTTTCGAATTGACATTTTCAGTCAATTCGTCTGGTAGTCCTTTTCGCTCCTGGTTGGACATTTTCCAACGTATGTAAACGTCTAGAGACAGTTGACTCTGCTGACAACTGCTAAGTTGTTTGAAAGTTCTTTGAGTCGGTTCTTTGTCATTGACATCAAATTCAATACCAGCCAAAGCAATGAATGTCGAAAATGCAATTTTGACCTTTCCAAACACTAACTCAATAACTCAATAACACTAAATGGAAAACCATTATTTTATGTATGTAGAATTCAACGGTTATGTACATTGGTACTTCACATTACTTTATCATTTTCACCAAATGGTGTCACTGATCAAAATATATGCAAGCACCTTCTAAAAAATCAGACTAATGTGGATCCTGCACGCAAATTTAACAGAAACTATACCTAAACTGGTGTAGAGCTTGTAGGTCCTACGATGAAACGATCAAATGTTCGTTTCGAATTTAAATATTTCAGGGAAAAGGGAGATTCGCTTGCATTGTCTGTCAACAACTACAATACAAAGCTTTCTTTCCTACATATGTATAAGCAAACCAATGTTTATTTATGTTTTATTTACGATAACTGATGGGAAATGGTTTCCGTTTATGTATTTTTCAATACGCTTTCAACATAGCGCGATAAGCATTTACCTCCAACACAGAGGTTAGATCCAAAATTATATAATTAACACTACGAGAAGGTTATTCTACACCAAAGTAAGATTTCTCGGCTGTTGAATGCAACTCAAGTTCAAAAACAAGTCGAACACGCCGACATACGTAAAAATCGACACATAAGGTTTGGCGCAAAAGTTTATGCGACTTACTACTGCTACGTGTACTGACAGTCAACGTTCATTTTCTTATTAGGTTTTTTCCCAAACTTTTGTTTGTTTTTATTTATTTTTGTATTAATATTTTTTTGTCTTTTTCTAAATTCAAAATTTCTGTTAATCTGGCATTAATGCAAGACCTTGGATATTGAAAAGATTTCAATCATAAAAACTTTAAATGTTTGCTTAAAAGGATTTTAATCAGGCATTTAAAGTCGAAAGCACTTAACCCATTCCGGCATATGTGTGCACACATAAGTATATACTGACCATGACATAATATGTAAATACTTTACGATGATTATACATTTTAAGAAGCGACCGCATGTGCTGCGTTATGACTTTTAAAAATTATTTCATAAATGTGCAAAGTTGTCCTTAACGCGAAATAAGTTTTCATATAACAGTTTTCGAAAACGTAGACACCAAAAAAAGGGTGAAAGTAGTGGCCACTTTTTAAATGCAGATATTGGAATGGCCAACCTTTAAAGTAGTCATAAAAACGCCGTTGAAACAACTAAAATTGAAGCACTTTTATAAAAGGCAGAGAAGCGGACGATAAACGACAAACGACAAACTATCTTCTCAGCATGGCATTGAGTAATAACCAGCAGCGTTCGAATAATATATCCTCGGGTTTTTTTTTTTGTTGCTTGCTTGTAATATTCCTGTTTAAGTGACTGGCCTGGCGTTCACTTAAATTTTAATTTAAAAAAAAAAAAAAAATTCATTAAAGTGTTAATGGAATAATTAATCATTTATGAAGAGTCGTAGTTTTTTAAAGATCTTACCGCTTTCTTAAAATTGCTTGATGATGGAGGTGATATATTGTTTAGGTTATTGATATGTTTATGACACTTTGCCTTTCAATCTGGCTGAACGATGATTCGAAAGTTCACAACATTCATACATGGGTGAATACGTATATATATCCATCCCTAAGATTATTAAAATGCTTTGTTACGATGTTTACCATTCTTTCACATAACGCAGACAAAACGCAGAATTGTTTGCCATTTCCTGTCAGCTCGCTTGGCGGACAAATATATATATCGTCGTCAACTCTGCAAAATTAATTTAGCTTTGTGAGAGAGACGGTTGACCAAAGACAAAACAAAAAAAAAAAAAGAAACAGTACAGAGTACAAACAAATCAAAATTTGAATCAACAAGTGCCGCTTAAGAAAAGTCAACAAAGCGATTGCAAAGAAGAACGCAGATCGAAGTTAAACAGCGAGTTCAACATACCAAACACCAAGCAGTTTCTTTGCCCGAATCCTGGTGTTCACTACTTTTAATTAAAATTAGCATCGACAAGTCTGGCATATATGAGTGACGACAACAATAATTAAGAAAGAGGATGTTCGTTATTTAATTCATAGAATTCCGAAATGTACGCGCGACTGCGTTAAGGTGTTAATATAGGAATACAGGAATAATATGCGAATCGAAACTTGTAGAACATTTCTCATAACACAAGCATTTATCCACACTTGCGAGCTCCCGCATGTGTCCGATATCATGCCATACATCATCCCATTCTACTCTCTTTATAAATTGCAGCAAAATCAAATCGGTCATCGGTCATCGGTCAGCGTACATGGATGTGCAGAACAAGCGCAAAGTCTGAGTTAATGCAAACCGTCGCTGATTGCGCAAATATGACATTTTTCAATTTGTATAAGCAAAGTGATGGATTAATGTCTGTGAACAAATTGAAAACTCTATGAGCTAAATTAGACAAACACTATAATGCTTTGATAAAAGGGAGTTAAGCACAAAAAAAAAAAAAGAGAAAAATTGCATGTAAATTAAAGTAAATATTTATTGGATTGTAAGAGCACATATTGGCACAGTTTGGGGCCATATGGTCGTGTTAGACTCGCTGGCTGCCTACTGGATTTGTTTACTTACATGAGCAAATATGAAAAAAGCAAAAAGCAAAAGTTCTCACAGATGTTCACATGATTGATGGTAGTCGAGTCTTTCGAGAAAGAGGTAATTGACGACCTTTGTACTCCGTAAGTGAATTTTAACCCTTTCTTCTTCCTTACGTTGTAAAACATAAATGTACAACAAATAAATGTTCTCACAAAACTTACAAAACGCAAATCTATGCTAATTTATTAAATGAATTTTTAAAAAGAATGCTTAGTACGCTTGGCTTATCACTACCTCTCTCAAGCTCCTCTTTGTGCTTAGAAACAAACAAACAAACTTATTTTGAGAGTCAACAAAAAAAAGAAATAAAAAAAGTAATAAAACACTTTTCACACATGACTGCTAGAAGTAAAAGCAGTTTCATTGCTTTCAACTCTTTCGCTGCTTTTTATACCCATCGCCGAAAGATCAGGAGTATATTCATTTTGTTAAAGAGTTTGCAACGCCCAGAAGGAAGCTTAAGAGACCTCAGAAAGTCTATCTATTCTTGATCGGCATGAAATTCTGAATTGATTTGAGCATGTCCATATGTCCGGCTGGGTAAAGTTTGGCCGCAAACTATTGAAACTATTGACTTCATATTTGGCAGGAACATTGGGAGTTCCTGTACGCAGAGATTGCTATTGAAAATACGGAAAATTTGTCGAAGGACACGTTCACAGCGACACGTAAACAGGTGTGCCACACCTCTGTTTTCCAAAATTAATAAAAAATTGGTTTTGTGCTCATTTCTCATAAATTTTAGCAGATCAACAGTACAAAAATTTGAGCGCATATTCTGTGATGCTGTAGTACCTGTGCCAGGATGGGAAAAATTTCCCAAGCCTACCCGATATTATAGCGTACCAAAATTTAATTTCACTTTCAACATCTTTATAAAAAACGCCACAAAGTATATAAATACGTGGCCAGTTTTAAATGTGGAAAGCAACTAAGGATGTTCATCTGTTCGTCTGTGGTAAACATTCTGCCGTGAGGAAAAATTAAGATATCGGAAAAGACACACCTACAACGCCCACACGCCCATGCGACAAAAACTGCGAGCACCTTTGCTTTCCGTAGTTTTCTCTCGCTACTCATAAACTACAACAAAAACCCGATATAAATTCCCATTGGTATGCTGAAAATGGAAGAAACAACGCACGCCCACCCATTATTGTAGAGTATGAAAATTTAGTTCTTTCCTTTTTTTTTGCTCTGTTGTAGGATGGCCGCGGTGGGTATAAAAGATTCGGCCACCACTCAATATCATTTTCTTGCTTTTTTCGCTTGTTTTTTTTTTTTTTTTTTCTTCTTTTAACTTTGTTTTTTCAACTGCTTCTGCAATTTAATTAGAAACATTAGCACGAGACGATAACGGCGACTATGTTTTCGCTGCAATATGTATGCGTTTCTCTCAAGCCAAGGATGATATATCCGTGGATATATGTCTGCGGGTGAAAACCATGTTTTCTATGCATTCATAGTTTCACTTAACCGTACGATTACAAAACACTCCAAAGCCATGTAAATGGGCAACAATTCTAAACCAGCCAAATAGGGGGAAAACAGAATCTATGAATGACTGTTTATTTAAAGAGAATTTTGTATGGAATTTACTCGGTGAGTTTGTATAGCCAAACATACACATGGCTGCGTTTGTGTTTATTTCAAACTGTGGGAAACACTTCTCTAATGTAACGACGAGTTGTGATACCATCTCTGCCCTCTCCTCCATTTTGTAACTTAATTATGGAAATTTGATTTCAGAGCAATTGCACTCAAACCAAAAACTCACAAAATAACGGCTTATCATAGCTGTAGGCCTTGAATAGTCCGTGCATAGTCCGTAAATGGCATCTTTTCGGGAAATATCTTTCGGGAATATCATTAGCGGCAGCAAACACATTTTCCTTACATTTTAAATGAATTTATATCGAATGCGTAACATATTGATCGATAGCCGAGTGCTATTTTCAGACCTCTGCCGAAGTCAGCGTTACATCATTAAGGGAAATGCGCGAAGAGAGAAGCATAAGAGTCAAAGTTCGAGGTACGTGATGGATACATATAGACTTCCCAGCGAAGCTCTCTTATCTTTCCCACGTCATTTCTATTCCTTCAATTCTTATAAAACACTTGATCTCGATTGACGGTTTATTCCGATTAGCTCTTGCTATTAGCGAGTAGGAAGCGAAATCAATTGTCTGACCAGATCGGAGCAGCTGCACAATGCGCGATTCTCTTCCAATCTCATCGAACACAAACCATTATCTTACTTGGCGTCAGTCTGGATTTTGTCATTGTCCTCGTGATCTTGTCCATCTTTGACGGGACGTTCTTTCAGTATTTCATAATTTTTCGCGTTGCCATAGCTGCCTTTAAAAATGATTCGATTTCGGTTCGCAGCTGAAAAGTGAATCCGCTCTTAATTCATGTGAGGCTCCCGCATAGGTAGATAAGAAACGCGACTATGAAGTCGGCAATCGTGACTGCGATTGATGTGTCATCGTCGCTATAGTAGTGAGTGTTGCTCGTTCAGTAAAGGCATAGCACACATGTTCTAGGCTATGGCTGCTTCAGTTTTCCCACATCTCCTTAAGCATCACCGCATTATAGGTATAGCGGACATGTCCTGACTGATTGGTCGTTTACAAACAGACGAAAAAGCAAGAAAAACGAGTTTATTTTGCTTAGAGCCTCATGCAGATGTTAACTGTAAAAAGTGTTCTATGGTCAGCGTTTAATTCTGCGTTAATATCACGAAATGCTGGTCTTTCTTATTGTTTCGTAGAATTTGATCGCCTCGAATTTATCAATAAATGACCGATCAGACCAGAAAACTATTTGCGCGCTACTGATTTTAATCAAGCATTTTTACCATAAATAAATACCAAGCAATTTTTTATAAGCCACTGAACCGTTGTCGTCTTAATCAAAGTGATATTGTAAGTTATTGCGAACTTTTGCAGAGTTTAGACTTAGTTTCGAAACGCAATTAGCGTTGATTCAAATACGTTTACGTTGCGTTTGCGAATTTCGTACTACGAAGTAAACAAATTATTCATCTTTTGAATTACGTTGTGAGAAATAATATTAATGTTGTTATTTCACCTATCCTGGTTGTCGTGCCCTGTACTACCCTCCAATCACTATAAGCTGATTGCGAAAGTTCCATTCTGAATACTTTGTTCTCAGTCCGGAATTTTATTCTGATTAAAGCGTGTTCGTGGAGCGCGTGGGCTGTCAAACTTCAAGCAGAAGTGTTATTAAATGCCATGTTAATAGCAGCGGTAGTCAACACAAGAAGTTAGATCTACTCATTAAAACAATCGACTTTAACGCAATAGTTCACACATTCCGTCTACAGGCAAAGTGACCGAAAAAAGGTTTACCAACTAAGCTAAGGCTCGTAGGAAAACCTCAAGAATTATTCAAAGCGTGTTTAAGATGTAAGTTACATTATATGACCAGACAAGCTCGTTGTTATATTGATGCCCTACGATCTCTGTATGTTTCTTAGTTGTAGGAGTTGCCCTCGATTGATGTCAGACTAGAACCAGAAAAATCCTGTAAAGTTTTACGAGTTGCATATGCGAGAGGCTTTTTCAGCACTCTCAAAAATTGGATGTAGTGTGTTTGACGGCCGTAATTAAGTCGATTTAAAAGAAAAACGAAAAAAAATTTCCCATAGCGTTGTTATTTAATAATAAAGATATAAATATTTATCTAACGAAAATGCATAATAGCAACGCATATGCCCGACCTAATGGGAGGGAAGCAGAGAAGCATCAAGCAGAGAGCGATCAAGAGATGTTAGTACCTATAAAAATCAATTAATTGTTGACGAACAACATACGACCGACCTAATCCTGTCAATCAAAGCTGACAAGTTCAAGTAAAATGAAAAATGATATCACCGTGTGTTGTGTCTCTTGTTGAATGTGGGCTTCGCAAAAGCCTCTGTTGTTCTACCCGGTCTTTTCTGCCAGAAGTACCGTTAATTATTAGGTCTAGAATTGTTCCACACAAAGTACATATGTTCGTTCACCTATAAGTTTAAGCAAAAACTCTCTCGAACACTGCCATCCACGACGATAAAGTGCTAAAGTAAAAAAAGATGAAATTATGCACAAATATGTTAACACAAAACCACATAACGTACTCGTGTGTTCGATTTATTTATAAGTTGGTAGCAGCAACCAACAACAGCAACGATTGATTTTAAAAAATAAATAAGCAAAGGTTGTAGTTTGACGACAGATTGGCGACGTTGCACGCTCACTATATATGTTGGTTATTATTTGAAATCTGTGACAATCGGATTTGTAGGTTTGTGTGCGATTATGATTATAATTATCGTTGTGTACTAGTTGGTGTTGTTGCACACAAATATCAAAATTATACAAAAGCATCGTATTGCAAACATTTTTGCCTTCTTTTTTTCTCTTATATCTGGCGGATTGATTATCATCATATATAAGAAGAATAAGAATGTGAACAATACCACACAGTTCACATTATAATGTACATACAATACATATGCACACATATAGAGAAATAGATAGATATACATGCATAGATGGTAAATTGATGTTTGACATTGATGCTTGACTTTGAATAAACATTGACAACCATGGGTGCATAGATGACGACGGTCATGATGATGACGAGTATCGATAATTCCACGCAGCTAGCTACAGCTGCGTTGTTGTTGTTTATAATTAAGATGAGATAATTGCACCCTTTTCCCGGCATCGCTCTCTAGTCCCTCTCTCTCTCTCTCTCCTTCCTTTTTATCGTGAAAGCCAAGCATAAAATGCCATTTATAGGTGACTTTACATTGTCATTATATTATGGGATACTTGAAGATGTTTGTCGAAGATGACAATGTATGCCGTTTATATGCGCACACATTTACACTTATCGAAGAAAACTTTCATGACGGCGACAACGGCCAATTCCTCAGTCACAATTGCAATTTTCCCTTGCATATCACCATCTGTCCGTGTGCCTAAAGAGCAACGCATTGTTGCTTATTCAAATTTTGTGCAAAGTGTTCACGTTCCTTATGATCTATTCGGTTTAGTGCATGGATTAGATGAAAATTCTAAAGGCCTTACTTACGTCATATCAAAATTTCAGCTGCAATTACATTACGACAGGGTCAAAGGATCGCAATGGCATTCCTTTCGAATTGTGAATCTCTCTGCCTTTCTCATAAGTCTTTTCTAAGTCTTTTAAAATTCTTCTCGCGAGATATGGCTGCGGTTTTAGAATTATGCGTGCGTACCATTCAAACTTGCATAGCGTATTGTGGCTAACATCTTTTCACATACTCGTCGGCAAACAAATCACATTTTTTTCTTTCTTTTATTTCGTAGGTAATGCAATGTTCACTCAACAAACGTGAAATTCGAAAACAATTCGTTTTAAAATTTTTTTGAAATTATCCGCGGATGAGAGCCGAATGCTTTATTCAAAATAAATTCTATCGAATCCTTGGACACCTAACACAGATCAATATAGCTAATAATAAAAAAACGAGTGAACAGATCATCGATCCTACTGCGTGAACGTACACCTCAAACATATCGTATCCTAAGTTCTAGGTTAGCGGAAAATTGGGTTAGGAAAAAATTAACTTCTTTTTGCCTCCCCGCCCACCTTTAGGATAACGATGTAAGTACGTCTTCAAGTACGGAGAAAGTCATCGCTTGTTTGAACATTTTATGAACCATCAGGTTTCCTAGTCAGTCCGTCGTGTTGAAGACATTTCTAATGTTCAACGTGATGACAATGTAAAACTCCTTTGCGTCCTTGCTTTCTTGTATTGCCGACATCACTTACTCAATAGCATCAATTGTCGATCCTCGTTTAACAAAGACAAATTGGTGCCTAGAAAAGCCGCCCTGGCGCTTCAGCTCTTTTTCCCATCTCGCTAGTAGCAATTTTTCGAAAAGATTGGCCACATTGTTGGGCTGTTGTAGCAAGACCAGGCTGTCTTTTCCACAGGGCTGAAAAAGTGCCGAGTCTGAGGCACAACTTGTATGTATTATCGAGTCCATTCGGCCGTATGTTACCAACCAATTGTATTATTTCGTTTGGTATTCCATCTGCTCCGCCCCCTCTACAAATGATCATAAAAGTTAACATATGCCTAGACCATGACTATCCTTAAATCTGCTGATCATCCGTCCTCAGGACTTCACACCATCATGCCTTGAATTAAGGAAGAAAAAGGGATGCTTCCTTCGTTTCGCGGACCCGTTAATGGGTCCAATGGGTTATACCAATGCTTAAAATTTAGACTTAAAGATGGTACTCTCAGATGGACAGGTGGCAGGTATATATTTTGCACCCTAGAATGATCGTTGCACTTTCTTTTGGAAAACCGTAATGAATTTTTACTATTTTTTAAGACGAACAATAAGAACAAAGCTGAATACAACTCCTACGCATTAATTAAAAAGTTACTAGCATAGTGATCTCAGGGCATCCCTTACCGTATTATAATAACAACGTAACATTAATAAAACAAAATAAATGAATTTGCTTTGTATACAAAAGAAATTTGCATAATTTCTGTTTGCAATTCGGATAAATATTTGACATAAGGCACATGACCGTCTATATAAACAATCAATAAATGGTTGAAATTGAAATTAGAACAAAAAACAAGAAAAGAAAAAAAACTTTTATGCCTTTGGACCTGAATGAATATGCATGCAGACTTGTTTAAAGTGTCATAAAAAATATCTTGAACGGAGGAAAAAATAAAAAATCAAAACTGTTCAGGGAGTGTTTCTATGCATAAACACAAAAAAAAATTCTTGAGTTATGATAACATAGAAAAGATTATAAATAATAAATCCAGTTTTTTACTACACATAGAAAAAGTGACAACTTTTTAACATATGCACGCGCAACCTTGATGGTAGGGATTAGGTATCAATCATAGGCCACTAGCCCCACTATCATATAACCGGCATAAACACAGAATAAATTTATGATATTTAATTTTTATTATAATAAAGAACGAAACGAACGACAAACAAATTAAGAAAGAGATTATATTCGATTGGAGCCGAATCCTTTGATGGCTAACGTGCCTCTGCCTGTGCCTATGCCTATGCCGATGCCTACGATATGAAAGTGAAATAAACAAGAACTTATTTAGAAAGGTAAGATACGCGTGTAGTATTCGTTACTTAGCAGTAGTGAGCAGTGAGCTCTGGGTATCGAATTTCAATTGGAGACTTTCTGGAAATTGCGCCCGTTCTTCAACTACTCAAAGTGCACCGAGTAAGTAGGCCCGGAATGTTAAGTTCGTCATGAGTGGGCCAGGTAAATTTCTTCTTTTGATGCACACATACATGAAGACGTTGGAATTGCCATAATTGCCACGTTAGTGCGTCTTCTGATCTTTATAAGGATATGACAAATGGTATATCAAGTACTTCTCTCTCACTTAAAAGCGACTTTCTTGCGTATACAAAATTGAACAAATTTACTTTCCCGACACTTGACTTTTTCCAAAAAATGGCACTTTTCTCTTTTCGTGGCCGCAATCCATAGGTATACCGTAGTTCATAGCACAGTATTGTAGAGCAATATTAAAATGTCGGATGACACGTTTTCAACTTCGAATTGGAATTACGGTTCGTTTTATCGTTAATAATTAATCGTACGATCATAGATTCGATATGACAATGAGACGAATATAAAACATGGCAACTTTAAGGCAATTTCGGTAAAAAGAGAGTGAAACAGCCCAACATCTCTTGTACGGATTAGTAATAGTTTTAAGTTTGATGGCAATCTTGTGAAAAATATTTCCAGAATGAAAAAGGAATGAAATAGGAAGGGATTAATAAATTTTTTTAAGTGAAAAACTGCGAGTCTTTGCATAAATAAATCGCGACCGGTTATGGAATATTTTATTTGTGAGTGTCCGTTGCGTCGTTATTCTCGATTCTGCTGGCAATAAATAGCCCTACCACAATCTTATAGATGCATGCGGATCCATTTGACAGCCGGGTTCGGATTACGGCGTGCCGCACTAGGTGCACTCTACGATTATTTTCAGTTGAGTGACAAATAAAAGGTAATTCAATGTAAACAAAACACATTCGTCACAGAATGACTGGCATTTTTTACGTTACATTTGAATTCTGGGTGGTTGAGGATTTTATTTATGTAAACAACATATATAAAGCAATGACATATAAAACTCTTAACTCAACTCTTGGGATACGTAACACAAGCTGTGTGCGGGTCCGTTATGTTTTAACTAAATTTCAGTTCAAATTTATTTTAATTAAATTTCAAATAAATACAATATTTTCTTCTTTTTTTTTTTTTTTTTTTTTGGCTTTATTACATAAATATTTACTATTTCCCCACTTGAGCATCATTCTATAAAATATGCATTTTCGTAAAAAATTCTCTTATTCACAAACGTAATGATGACATACTTTAATTGTGCATGAGTGCGTTCTAAAGAAACACTAGAAACGGTGGGGTAGCAAGTGTTAGAAAATGTCATCGTGCATAAAAGAATCCTTATTGTGTTCCCCTCCCCCTCTACTCACTGGTATATATTTTAAGAAAGGATATAAATGACATACGTACGTATGCGTATGTGAGTTTACCTTATTATACATATGCGTACACTTCCTGGTGTGCACTTTATTTGTTATTTATGTTCATTCCATTCATGTCCCATATTCATTATGATATCATTCCTTCCGCCTAAGAGGAATGAATAAAAGGCAAAACGCTTGAGAAGTCTTATGTTTTATATTTTATAAAGCAACAAATTACTTCTTTTTTATACTTGTATAGAATGGTATGTATAGAACGATGGGTGGTTCGTTATTCTGACCAGGTGTCGGCGGAACACTTAACGCTTTTGTGAATAATTACACGCCTACATTAATTGCTATTGCATAAAAGTAAATGTGTTTTTTCATGGGTTCCGATGGTTCATGATGACCCGGTCGACACTATTTTACTTTCTCTCTTCTATATAACCACGCATATATATATACATACATGAAAAGAAAAAATCGTGAACAAGAGCATTAGAAAATTAGAATGTATTTGCGAATTTTAAGACAGCTTTGATTTCGACACGTTTTACCTCATGAAACGTTCTTTTCTATTAAGAATTACTTATTTTACTTGTATTATCGTTATCTGAACTCAGAACGTCAACTTCGAAGATATTGCGGTGACGGAAATTTATATGCTTCTTCGTCCTGAAAGAGTTTACAATATATGTGCAGCTTGAGCCATTGGCTTGGGTCGGCGGCTAACAAACGTTGCCAGCTACTAAAAATGTTAACGGTACAAATTGTTTCGAAGACTCCACAAAACGATCACAATGAAAATGTAAAAGACATTTAATTGGATAACTAAAGTTGTCGCAGATTAATGTCCGTTTTTATTGTGCTCCGATTAACTGAAAACATTTTTAACCAACAGATTTTTTAACTGACGCTCTTGACTAAAAATGGATTTATTTGTTTTTCGCTAATATGTCTATATGTATATGTTAGCCACTGTTAGTGATTGAAAGTTAAATGTTATTCGCGATTGACTTTTATACCTAATGCGAATGATTTCCTTTGTTTATTTTATTAGCCGTATGACTGTTTTCATCTTTCTATTGTTTTGAGGATAGCTACGCAGGCCTCCGCTTCATCATAAAAATTGAAAACCTGCTTCAATCGACAAATAAAGTCATCGGTTGAAGCAGAAGTGAATCAGAGCAAGTAATTACTCGCGCATGCAGCTGAAAGGGGAAAGGTAAAGCAGTCCAGTTCACGCCCTGTTGATACCGTGCTCGAAAGCTGGTTTCGTTTAATTGAAGCAATTTCGATATAATACAACACTCTCATCTGCACGCCTCCCTACTTAAGACAGCCATCGATATTCAACTTCGTTGTAGACGTTAACCATTCGCTTAGTTTGCATTACGGCAATTTGCGCCGTTCGAATCCCGTAACGCATCTATTGCTCGTCACGTATTATGTCCATCAAGATTGACCCTCGAATTAAGCAGGGAAAGACAAGCTTTCCGCATTTTGTATTCTTGTGTTTTTCTTTTCAATTTGAAAAATTCTCGTAAAGAGCGCAATCGTATCTCTTAGAAGAACGTTTTGCATAATTTTTTTGTTCTTTCAAGGTTTGTGGTGGAATTGCGACCGCTTTCATGTCTATGCTAATACTTGTATCGAAGTGCAAGTCCCTCAAAATTGATTGTTTAACTATTATCGGCCATTCATGAGCGAATGGATCTCACACACCAGAAAAGTGGAGAGTTTCGAGCGTTCACCTTAATTTTTGAACCGTATGAATTCACAATGAACAATAGTTCGCGGACAACGTCCGCCAAAATGAACATTAAAATAAATCGACTGAGGATGAGTGGTGGCATGTTACTAGCATTTTACTGGTTTTCAAGGTTAATAATAATGATCGCAAGTAAACATTTTAAGTTATAGATACATAAATATTTGAAATTTTTTTAAAATATTTCCACAATCACGTTTGGTGCGTTTCAATGAGTAAAACGTTTCATTATTATGTGATTAGTCATCGACACGAGAAATGAAACACACTCGGAGCGATAGCATACAATATACTAATTACAACAATATCTTAACAAAAAACGTCACATAAAAGTGTTTTTTTGCATGCCTTTCTTTAGTAGAAGTAATGATCGTATCAACAACAACCAAAACACATGATCGATATGCATGACCGTTGCTTGGTACTTATGCATATATATGCCGAAAGTCGAACACAAGAACGAGTTGACTTTATTTCATTTTTTTTTTTTTTTTTTCGTTTCTTATAATATCAAGGAGAAACGTTTAGAATGCCTCATCATCATGATGAAGACTTCGGCTTTATTATCTGCTTAAGCAACGGCAAAATATTAAAAGAGAACAAAGCAGCAAAAGTTTTGTCCGTCTTTCATGTGTCGATGTACGTGTGAATGTTCTCAGATTTTTATTACAATGTATGCGTGAGTCATATTTAGCTGCAACTAGCTCATGTATGCTTAAGTATCATAACTGAACGGTTGACCAAACTCAACTCGCCGTACAACCACACGAATATACACACATGCACATAAACATCCATAAAAGATTGCTTATTATCATGGCCAAAGATCGATGAGACAAGAGGTGTTCCTTTTCATTAACAATTTATATACATATACACCTAATTCTCGTTCGACACGATAGGTACGTTCTCAAAAAATTCGTGTAAAAAAAGATATTGGCTAAATGGCAAAATATCTACACTCGTTCCAGACAAAAACGGCAACTGAAAAGTGCAATAAACGACATCGAAGAATTCTTGTTAGATTTCACATAACGATCTATTTCATGCTTCCACATTCTAATTCATTAAATATTATATTATAAAAAATAAATTGTACCTTGAAAAACCAACAAACAAATTTTGTACAAAATGCATGACGTCCTTACTCTATGCATAATTCGGCGAATCGCACACATCCATGCATACAATCGACATAATCTAATTGAATTGTGAAAAATATAATCCGAACTTACAATAATGCACATCAGTGAGGAGTGAGAATGAAAAAATTCATAGAAACCTAGAAAAAAAACTAAAAATTCATTAGAAAAATTCATTAAAATAAAAATAATTCATAAAAACAGTGCATAGAATATTGAAAGTTAAAGAAAGTGTTAAGAGAAAACAATTCGTCTAAAAAGACTCGTGTCTCGTGTAAAAAGAGAATTATGTGTATACGAGAGCATAGTTAGAAATGCTTCCACTTCCAAGTATTTAGAATCAAGAAAAAAGAGTTTCGAAAGTTAACTGCAACTGAGCTAAGATAGACACACCTATTCTGTGCTAAAAATTTCTCCGTTAAATCATAAGTTCGACTACGACGCTTCAGTATGAAAAAAGACAAAGTAACACAAGTCGTTGATCTGGTTAACAGCAAGTGTATCGTATTAATATATATATATATATATAAACATGCCAAGTGCCTAAAGCCCATACATAAATTATCTTCATATGTAAAAAGAAGAACAAACTGTCGCTCTCTTCGTCTTGATGTCACAAGCAACTGTGCATCGCTGGAGATATGAATACTCTGTAGCTATGATTTTTTTTTTTTTTTTTAATATTGTATTGTTGTTTATGACGTTTAATGTTAGTTTTTTGGTCTTCGGTACATGTCTATCTATAGACTTCAACGCAATCAAGAATGGATAACTAACTATATCCGATATATTAGTACCGAAAAACCAACGGTAACCAAAAAAACGGATGGTTTCAGTGAGTTTGTAAAAATTGAAGAGTGCTTGCGGTGGCGGAGTGTGTAATCAGGCCATTTGAGCTGTCAAGGCGGACATCATCGTCGAAAAAATTGTGGCATGGTGGAGAAAATCTACAAAGCGATGTCGGATGATCGTCGACAAAAAGCGTGCAATTTTTCGTATACGCTAAAGCATTGCGAAATGTGCTACACACCGAATATTGACTGAGAACGCTTTATGTTAGTTCACGAGCGCCACAAGGAAGCTCCATGCAAATGTTCGGCGATTTCTTAGTCAATTCCTAGCTATGGATCAAACATCAGTCGATCGTCCCACGCCACTGACACCAATACCAGAACAGTAAAGACGTGGGAACTAAAATAAAGGATCGACTTCAAACAAAGCGAAGCTACAGCGTCAGTTGTTTGGGATGCGCATGAAATTATTTTCGTGAATTCAAGCAACGTAATCGAAGGCGAGGCTGTCCATAATCAAAGAGCTGAAATGCGTATTGCTATCTCTCGTACGATAGCATATTTATCAAGAAGGATATGAACTGTGAAGAACTGCTCTTTGCCTGACACGAACCTTAGTCGCAGCTTAATATTTATCGGCGATCTTGAGAAAGGGCCAACAAACTTAAATGACAGCATTGCTAATTTCTCTATAGATGAAATTAGTAAAACGCTGCAACGGCAGCATGTGATTGCGGCTCGAGGATCAGAAATTACATAACGATAAAAGTTTTTGAAAAGCAGAACAATATTCGCGACCATGAGCTCAAAATACTTTCAAGTACATTTTAAACAGGAAAGCTATCACGTGATCGAGAAATTTATTTTCTCAGAAGGGAGACTAATTAGTTAAATAGCCAGAGACAGAGACAGAGACGGAGACAGAGAAAATATTGGTGGCAATAAATTACTACTACTACTATATAGTATGCGCCTAATAAGCATCTTTCGAAGTGTCTTTTAAAATAATAATAACTCACTCACATTCAACCGTAACCTAAATAGCCGGTGATTGCTTTGTTTTTAATGACATTTAATTTTTCTTTCTTTTGTGTTAAGACTTAAGTTTTCTCCTTCTCTTAATTTCTTTTCTTCTTTTTTGCTGTGATTTAACGAAACTTGTTAGCTTGTGAAAAAGCAGCAATAATCACATACATAACACTAACTGTATGGCTCTGGTTATGGTCAAAGTTATGCAATTCCATTAATTCTCATATAATGAAACTCCCGCCCTCTTTTTTAAGCATTCAAGCAACACCTCGCTTTAAGTTGTCTTCACAAGTACACACGTATATGATGAACATATCCCTTTGGAGAGTACTTGATTTACACTTGACTTTAGAGTCTTACGCGATCATAAAATGAAGGCTCACTTTCGACATTTAATACTGATGGGGGACGAGTGTCTTTGGTAAGAGAAAGACGCTCTTGCTAAACTTCCACCCAGCCGAAATCAATTCATGATTAGCGTAAAAAGCGAACATGTTCATGTATGGAGTAAGATCGTTTACGTCATCAGAAAACTTTGTTCCTTCAGTTACGCACGCTAGTTCAGGTTCTGCTTTAGCCGCTGCTAAACCGATCCGTCACCAACACTGTTGCTTACCGCTTCAATATACTTCATGCTATGTCCTATTGGCTCACTAGTGGTGCATTGCGTGATTCACAGTTTTTCGCTTAACTTTCAATCATTTATTTAGCGCGGTTGGTAAATTGGTTTGAAAACATGTACAAAGGTACCGGAGCGAATTCCACGCCATTGCCTTAAAATTATGCGCCCATATAATCGTTACGCGGCTTTGAGTTAATATCTGAACATATATAAAAATTTCAGCGGACGCAAGCACTCGACAGTTTTACGTTTTCCATCCTTCATTCGTGACCTTCGGTTAGTTGATACTTCTTTGACAACTTACTTCTTTTTCTTGCAAATCCTCAAAAGAAAGTAAAGAAAAAATAAATAGTAAACATTATCGGAAAGCTGTCCGTTCAGTTGTGATTATTAAATACTAAATGAATTCATTTAAACGAGGTGTGGTACAAGAACAACAACAAGGACAAGGAACAACCTACTAGTAGTGGTCTTTCCTGCGGCACCTGATGTCTCCATTTTCAAGTCGAACGTTCACAAACACTACTCTCTCTCTTCGCCCCACTCTTCGTATAACCATTCCTGATCACCACCATGCCTGTACCTATAGGGAACGCCCCGCCCCCAGTGTGATCAAAAAGAAAATTAACGAATACTGTTCGCGTTACGCAATCAAGTTTACAACATCTCTGTGATATGATATTGGGTCTGAGTGTTGTGAACGAAATATGGGACACGAAAAATGTCTATTCGAGATGAATGCCGAGTTCGTTTGCTCGCAATGATCCAAAACCGCAGTATGCGACCAATTCAATAAAGAATTTAACTATTTTTAAGACCAACTTATCCGGGTTGCTTCATTGTTAGATGGCTATGGGTGAAACGAATATTCAATAAATAGTACAACACTACACCACAATTATGTCAAGGTGGGTTTTGCTCGAGGGAAGTCCGGCAAAGAGGGGGCAAGAAGGCAAGCACCGACCCGCAAGCTTACCGCCAATGTGCTTTGTCATACATGTGGAACAGTCCTTATTGCTTAACTTGAAAAACGTAGAATGATCAGAAGCGCGTATTATTCATCAAGAAGAAATGATCCCATCTGCAGGAGTAAAAAAATTATATAATCATCATCTCATTCATAAAACATTGCACATGGTGCATAGGACATAGGAGAAGAGTAGCGACTACCTATTCGGTGCTCGCGAGATCAATATCTCAACGTGGTTTTGACCATTCCTGGTCGCGGCTGTAATGAATGCTTAATAAAGTAAACGCATTACATTTTTCGCTCTGGCACACACCCACTAATCATGGCGAACTTGTATGGGAAACAGCTTTTGTTTTTTTCTTTAATTACTACGTAAGTCATGTCAATATATTTGAAAGGCATAAAATAGTGCAAAGTCATTGGACCAGATGGGTCGCGCTAAAATTATTCGTGGTATACAATTAAAAAGATATTATGTTAAAGATTTAAATGTAATTTTATTAAAAAGAAGAAAAAGTTGCGCTTTCCTTATTAGGCGCCTTACTTACTTACTTAGTTACTGCGCGCCACCTAGGCATCCTTCGACGACAAGTCAGTAACTTTCCTATTTCAGTTTGCTTTTGCAATAAAACTTTTAATAATTGATATAATAAATTTTATGAGAAAAACAAAACAAATAAATAAATAAATAAATAAATGAAATTAAAGTTGTATGCTAAAAAAAGTTTTAAGCGATGCTGTTTGCTTATGCTTTAGAAAATGGTGATTGCAGGCATGCATGTATTGCATACACGATCATGCATCTATAATGAATTTTTTATGCAATATCAACATTAAAATAACATTTGTTTCCTTAGTTTTCTTCTTTAGTGCAGTTGTTCTATGCTGCTACCTACAAAAAGCGGACATTTATAAATCTACAGCCAGCAACTAACACAACTAACTCAACCTAATATGAAAAAGTTACAAAAATAAAAACCTTTTTTTTCTTTTTTTTTTTTGTGAAAGAACGGGTTGAACGAACTCTTTAGTAGTGCTACATGCAACAACAACAACAACAACAACAACAACAACAACAACAATAATAATAATAATAATAAAAATTTATAAGGAATACGTATACACAAGCAGAAGGAACAAAATCGTATACGTGTACAAAAATCAAGCAGAAGAGGAGACACTACAGACTTTATAGAGACAGAACAATTGCTCGTATAGAGTTGTAAATGTAGTTGTAAAAGTTATTTTTTCGTAAGTTTAGTTAGAGTGGTCTTTTCTCTCTTATACTTTTCTTTTTTCGCTTTGTTTTGTTTTCATTGTTGTTATTGTTGCCTTTATGTTTGCTGTGCTTATTTGTTATGTTTACATATGTGAAGAAATCATGTAAACTTCAACAGTTTAAAAGTACTTGCGAAAGTACCTATCTACACCAGCGCACAAACACATGTATCAAATATGAAAAAGAATTATACAAAAAAAAAAAAACACAAAATGCACAGTACATGTACATTTATATATATGTACATATGCACATAGATTTGTGCATATGTTTCTAAGTAAAAAAAAAAAAAAAAAAAAAAAACTGCAAGTATTCCTCAGTTGGCTGTTGGTCTTAAGGGTCTTTTGTGTATTGTTTTTGTTTCTTTTTTAACGGAAGCACAATTTTTAATGTTTTTTCTTGTTTGCCACTCACATATTCTTCTTTTTTTTATTATTATTATTATTTTTCTCTAGTTTTTCTCTACGTAGTGGTTATTGTTTAAAAGTAATGGGAAAAGTTCTGGCGATGATAAAAGATGTAGCTTTTTGTGTTTATTTTTAACGAGGGACGGACGGAAGGATGTAATATTCATTTCGTTATTTGTCGTACATTTTTTTAACTATCAACTTGCAAGGTAAACAAAAAGAGAAATTTATGTAAAAAGATTCGAATTTAATGACTTTGCTGCGTTAACAGTTTTAGTGACATAATGACTGTACAAGTTTATTTATATATAAAAGGGACTAGTCCTGGTAGCAAGCTACGTACGTATACTTCTATTCTATTGTATATTTTCTTCAGCGAAATTAAATGCAAATTTTCTTTTTAAGTCCTTTTTCCAAAATAAAGTGAGCAAAGGGACTTGTTCAAGGAATACTGTACTCTCTTCTTTAAAAACAAGCGCTAGAGACAGCTTGCATTAATTTTTTCGTTTCTTTTTAACCAGGAAAAGAGGTGAAGAATATTTTATTATTAACAGGAAATGATTATATATTTTCTTGCGGCCAGAAATTAATCTGTTTCACGCTCAACGCGTGCCCCTTCTCTCTCAAAACTAACCTCGTAAGTAGAAAAATAACCTCCAGATAACCTTTATCTGTGCAACTTCCAGTCCTTTTACGCTAAATTCGCTAATACTTACAAATGGTTTCTATACTGACTGGCTTTCGGGAGAATTTGATTAAGAAAAAGAAATTTCAAAAACTTAATAGTGCGGCAAGGGCAAGCACCAAATACCCTACACCACTTTGCCTAACACAATCATTTACTCACGTTCGCGATAAAACCAAACCAAACCAAAAATGACAGCTTGCTTTCATATAAAAAAAGCCGTCAGATGAAAGGCCACCCAAAACAAGCGCTGACGAGCTCAAATTTAGCAAATTTAATTTTCTTGTAGAAACTTTTGTTATTCTTAACCGACTATTACCATGGACTAGACTAGACCAGGGACTAATATTCATTACAAAATGCTAAAGTGAAGTTAAATCTTCTATTCAATCATACAGGTTTCAATTCTATGGAAACCCTTCTATGATGGAGTGGTGCCCAGGAAAGAGACTATTGAGTATACACTGATACAAACAATTAAATTCAAAAGTCAAATTATTAATAAAATGTTGAGGCAGTTTTCCTCACGGAATATGGAAAATTATTTTTAGTTTCTGCCGTAAGAAGGTTTAGTTCTCCTTGAAATGGTTAGTGTGGAAGGGGGTTCGAAAAATTGCATCATCAGGTCCAAATTTTCCATATCAAGTTAGTATACCGAAATATATCTACTCTTCGATTTTCGTTTAGAAATTCGAAAGGTACATTTCTTTTCACATAATTATCTTCTCGGAATAAATCGTTGGCCGCAAAAGCGATCCGATTTAATCCTTGCGCCGAAACATGCCAACGTATCAAATTTTGTTAAAATGCTTAACAAAACCACCTGGACAAACTGACCCACCCACACTTTGACGTAAATGACGTCCACAGATGTCCATTGCGTGTGCTCGTAGTGGCAAACGACGTCTATTGCAATCCCATAGGCACAGTATTGCAAAGCAAATGAAACAATGTTATGCTCATCACTGTTGAATTTATTACCATTTAATCTTCATTTGCCCATAAACGATGTGATATTTTTCGCTAGGTGGTACAGTTACTTTATTTCAATTATGATTAGAATTGAAATTTACTTGCCACAGAAGTGAAGTGTTCGGAGAATTTAGGGAATCTCTCATAAAATCATCAATTAGTTTAGATTAGCTGGCATCATCAGAGGCTAGAGAGAGATGCATGGTCAAGCAGAAAGGACAGCGAGCTCGTCGTCTTTAGCATCATGCATAAGAAACACAAATCAACATTTAATTGAAAAAATTCCCCAACACCAGAGAATGACCAGAGCACAAAAGAAATAAAGCATTTCGTCGTTGCAGACAAATTGTTGCATAACAAATAAAGTCCGAAAAGAAACTTGTTACAGATGCACAACTTGTCAAGAATCGATGCCTTGACTGGCCCTAACGTCATTTGTGCTTTATGCTACGAATGTTTCTTAAAACTAAATTTTTTATCTCTAAATGAATATTTGATTTTTTCATACAGTGTTACAGAGTGTTGCTCGTTCGTGTATCTTCCAATTTGCCCCTTCCCACTGCATTAGACAAGCATGTAAGTGAAAATCCTGCACAAATCCTTTATTTGTTCCTAAATTAGTTCCAGGAAAGCTCGTTCGACATCGGAACGTCTATAGTTGTCTTTTGCGTATCAGAGAAATCGAAGATGTGAAAAACAAATGATGGCTAGAGAGGCGATCGACTTTTTTTACGGAAATTTGTTAAAAAATACAATAATTTTAGTCCATAAGTATGAAATCTTGGTCGAAGCAACAACAACAAGACCCAAGTAATTGACAAAAGAAAAGAAGTGTGTTTTTGGAAGCATTCACCGATTTTAAAATAAGCATTCAACGCGTCAAACCGATTCAAAATCACTGTCTGAGCGGCGTAGTACGTGCGTCTCTCGTAAACCCTTCTCACACAGTTGCACAGTGTTGTTGTTTTTTGCTTCTTTCTTTCTATTCTTTTCTATCCGCGATGTTGGGCGTCATGAAATTGGCTCATACATAAAACCGTCATAAGAAGCGATGAAATACTCGACATGATTTTTAATTAAGTCCCATATAAGTCTCATATCTCTCTTAAGAAAAACCGCAGATGTTTTCCCAGCAATGGAAACGCAATAATCCGCTAGGGAAACCCATACCATACCATACCCAAGAAAGCCATATGTAACATAACATGTTTACGCGACGTGCGGACTCCCGACAGACTTCGCAGAAATCGCTGCAACGGAACAGACCTATTTTTTAGATCCGACTTCGACAGAGATAATGGATCTTAGTTTCTTTTACCGTAAGTAAAAGTTGTCGATAACTTGGGGAAAGGTCAAAAAGCTAGCCGCAAGAGCGAGATGTAAAAATATGATTGTCTGATTATTCGAAACACGAACACGGAGTTCGTTGTTTCTTACACATATGTCATGTATAATAATTTTAGAGCTCGCTTTTGCGGCTTGACTTGAATTTTGTATATGCTTCGAAACAGCTCTTCAGTTCGTTCGTACGGATTGTTTTATCAAGATTCCTTGTCCTCTTAACAAGGGACAAATTCTAATAATAATTGAAAAAAAAAAAATATATTTCCGCCTTTGATTTCAAACTTAAAATTAAAACTGAAAGGTTACTTTACCTTGTGCGCAAGGGTAATAATATATGCATTAATATTTCAATGGCTGATATAAAAAAAAGTTTTTAATTAAATGAAGTAAATGCCTCCCACAATCGAATCTAATTCAAATCGAAATGTATGTAAATGTATATGAATGGCGCTTAAATTGCAATTTTCGATATTAATTGAAACAAAAATGTTACATATAATTACTTGTCTTTTTGTATATACAATAGAGTTATTTATTTGTTTTTATTTTTATTTTTATTTTTGTTTTTTTCCGTTCATAACATCTGGCGTTACAATATATACCTTTCGTTAATCATTCGTGCGAGCGGATGGCGCATGTGCGTTTGTACGACAACGATTATTTCCTTGTCTCGTTATCCAAAATTGGCTAATTGCTAAATTGTAAACGTTATCAATCCTCCCCCTCCTTCATTCACTTGCTCTAACTAATTATAATGAATGTAAAAAAAAAAAAAAAAAAAAAAAAAAATTCGATTTAATTAAAAATATTGCACACCTTTCATGTACGCATTGTATGCAAAAAAATAAAAAGTTAAATAATAATAATGTTTTTTTTTTTTATTTTATTTTTTTACCTATTTGACATAGAACAATACAAACGTAAACAAATAAATTAGAAAACAAATCAAAAGTAATGATGATTTTTATCGTAGCTGTTGTTTTTATTCCCGTTCGGCTAGCATTGGGACATTGACATTCACATACAAATATAACAAAAAAAAAAAAAAAAAA
>CCAG010001819.1:0-155333 GCA_001077435.1 Glossina morsitans morsitans
AAAAAAAAAAAAAAACAAGCAAGAAAATTTTATTCGGTCGTGGCCGAATCTTTTATACCCATCGCCGTTATCTTAAAAGAGACGAGAAACGAGTGGAAGATCTACGTTTTCAAACTCTATAATACGAAGTGGGCACGACTGATTCTTTCTTCCTATGTTTGAAATAAAAGTTTTTGTCGCATAGGTGTGTGGGTGTTGTAGGCGCGTCGTTTGAAAAATTTACTTTGCTCCAAAATGTTTTTGCAAATTTGTAGGCGATATCTTCAATTTCGCCAACGGGAGATTATTTACTACTGGTACTACGCAGTTGGCCAGATGGACAGGTGGACAGACAAACGAAAAGACAGATACGACGAATATGTATAGTTTGTGGTATCTCTGAAGCTTCCTTCTGAGCGTTGCAGACGTTTTGACCAAATGAATGAAATAAACACCTCATCCTTCCATGGGTACATACATATAAAATGCTATATCCAATACATACGTTAACAAATGCATGCAACAGTAGTTTGTTGGAATAGCATAATTAATTTCTTTCATTTGTAATTGCCACCCCCGCGTAATTTATTTACTGGCGGACAGACTGACAACCGAATAGCCAGCCAGAAATACACAAATGCACAAATGTACATTTATTTATACAATCCGATTGAAATTAATGATATATCTTACAAAAATCAAAAAATATGATTGTTTTAAAACAACAACACCGCCATAGTATACTACAATGCAATGTCATTTCCTTAGCATATTTGTGTCTTATTTGTTTTCGTATAGCAGTTGCAACCAAAAAAAAATAATAATAATAATAATAATAATAATACTAATAATAATATTACAATCGGTTCGAGTCGAATACTTTTGTACCTTACCCCCCACTTAACTGGCATACACGTACAGTAATGGTATTCGTTTGCAGTGCAATTTCTGATGCAAACTGTGAATGTTGACATCATAACAACCTCATAAATGTCTCAAAAATTTATCAGTCCTATATATGTAGTTCTGCCTTTATATTTGAACATTTCATTATTAATAGTCGATTAAGGTGTCGGAGATTAAGGTATGAGAGAAAAACAGAAGAAGAATCAACTTTCATAACCACATACAACAAATTGGATAATTTTTGAACTTAACTTGGCAATAGTTCGGATTCGGAGCACAAGTCATCACGAAGCAAACAAGATTAAATCGTATCCCTCGTGCACTTCGACAAAGAGTATATCAAGTATATATACTTGATGGTATTATCGATGCGTACTTCTACGTGCTTCTGTTACAAACAGTTGCCGAATTCAACATATATAATCCCTTTGGTAGCGTAGAGTACACGGGCAAGCATCGCACAATAATTATGATATATTTTTTCTATCCAACAACATCCAACAACAAGGTGTAAATTATACTCGTACCGGTAATTATAAATTAGCGGGTGGTGTATCAATAACGAAGATCTCTCTCGAAAATGATTTGTGCAAGGTCAAGCAATCATCCAATACATGGCGATACTATTATTGCCAGCAATAATAATCAAATACTACATTGATCTTGTTTATCACTCCCGAAGAAATCTCATAAAATTGAAAATTTACAATTACGTCTCAATGTTAAGGAGGTTGTAAATGTAACTCTAAGCGAGGTCATTGCATATGCATTGTGTGCATGTGTAGCGTATGCATACGCATGCACACAGAAACACCTAAAAAATACTATACATTTTTTTGTATATATATGAACATCATGAAATGATACTCCCATGAATTAAAGACATACTACACGGAGATAAATGCACATGTGGACATATAAGATGGTTGGGATTTGAAGTTTGTGCGTGCAATCAACAACGGTACGTATGCTACACCAAGTTGTTCGAAGGGTTTACGTGACGCAAATGTCGGAATTTGTGGTCCCGTCTCTATGAGCACAAAAAGGACAAACTCGTTGCTCTAACGCATCCCTAATGTGTATGTCCCGACTGACATTTTAGTGAATCGTGAATTTGCGTTATATCCAAAGCATTAGATCGCATAAGAGAAGTACATAAAAAAAATTTACACAGATTAGCGCACAGACTCGTGTTTATTAATTGAGGTATGTCGGTGTTCATAGCTGCTACGACTGTTCGACGGCAAACACAACAGATATGAAAAATGTCACCCTACTTTTCCTTTGTATTCGAAACCGTTCCCAGGTCCTATAAATGCAAAGCGATCCTTATCGTGCTTTATCGTTAACTTTATATAGGCATGGTATATATAAAATACTTTAGATTCGCTTCCAGCTTGAATATAAACTCGGGTTTTCTTATTTATTTATTTTTTTTAATTCATAAATTAAACGGCACCTTGATTTTGACATTATTATGGTCATTTAGCGGTCGTTTACATTATTTGTTGTTATAAATGTTTTTTTTTATTGGTGGTATATTGACCTCATTAACTGTATAAGGAAGCATTCATGTAATTTTAGAATAAACAGAGGTGTGCATGTGTGTGTGTGTGTGTGTGTATGTGTGTGTTTATGTGCATCTATATATGATATTATCGAATTGCATATGTAAGCTTTGACGGTAACCACAACCGCATTAGCATTTTATTGAATTATTAAATGCAAGCCTTTAAGGGAACGAATTCGTACGACTTGATGAAATATTTTCTTCAATCGCGGCTTCTTCTTCCACTAAGTTCTCACAATTCGAATTGATTTGCAGCTAATATATTTACTGAAACCCAAACATTTTCTTCAAACAACTGATTCTCTATGATTCCGATGAAACTAAATAAAAGTCTACGATTTTTCATCTGGTTTTTCCATTTGCCATTCTTTCCCGATTCTTTCTCGATTCCTGCTCCTCCGTTTGCAACATACGTATGCCGTTCAACCATTTATTTTTTCTTCGTGTAACTTCCGATACTAACACAAATGAAATGTAACTTGAATGATAAGGCGCCCTACGAAACCCTATTGTTATTGCTATTTAGATTTGCAGCACGCTTTCATTCCTTCTAATAATGCACTCAGAGCAAGAAGGCAGAATCCACGTTGATCCAGACGTGATACTCTTTACAATTTCGCCCTTTCGTCTAACGCGTAACGCGAAGCGAGTAACATCTAGTTATTCAGTTCTTTGTCTACCATTGCCTATCATTGTTTTGTTGTTTGACACCCTACAGTCATCACCTACACCAAAAGTTGTATTCAAACACTCTCGTACATATTATTGGTTGGTACAGTTTAAACAAAAAGCAATTCGAAATATGATTTTTTGCACATAAATGACTTAGAACATGCGTGAACATCTAAACCCCTCGCCTAAATGCGAAGCGCAGACCCTGGTACCGGGGGTAAATGAAGGCATCTTAAACATTGTTCTCTTGCATACTTCCCACAATACCCGTCGATGCAGCTCATAAGATGCCGATGTCTCACACAAATATTGTATAGGAATGATGCCTGCGCACGTTCTAGAGTTTGCTGGTGGATGGTTAAATGCATTTGTATATCGAACCAATCAATCGCATAGAGCGAAAACGTTTTGATTCAATGTAAATCCAAGAGCATTTACGTGATTTTAAGCAACTTTACGATAGACACCGGCTCAGCCTCAATGAAATTTTTTTATTGCTTTTCAATCTACTAGCTCCTCTTCCGTCCGTATACGCATTACATACAATACAAGACTGCTAAATTTAAGAAGCTACGACACGTTACCTCAAGAGCTGCATATGAGACATTTGTAAAGCGATCCGAATTGAAATTGGTCAACTTCCAATAATGAGGAAAGAATACAAAAAAAAAAAAATGGCTGTTTTATAGGACTGCGAATGCAAACATTATTGATATACAAAACGAATAGTTTTCTACGAACGAGTAACGATTGGTTGAATTTCAATTAAACATGAGATGGAGAAAAGAGAAAATTAATGCACACTTTTTCCCAAAAGTCGCAGACAGCTCTTGAAAATGATCTAAATCTACAGAGTGAGCGTTCCTCAATTCCTTAGTAGAAATATTTTTATTTATTATATATGTAATTATGAAAGCAGTAAACATTATTTCATAAAATAATGATTTTTTTTCTTCCTCTTTCTTTACAGGTAAGCTTTTATATGCTTTTAAGAGAAATAAATCTTTGCGTGCGTGCAGTAAGCGAGTAGTAGAGACCGTTGCCAAAGAACGTAGGTACCCTGTCTGAAGTCTGAAAATCATAAGCCGCCTACAAGCTCTTGATAACTTAATTAACTTGACCAGGTAACGACAAACTTTACGAATGAAACGAAGCGTAGTGGCTCGCACGTGTGAAGGAATGTAGAAAAAGCATTTAATATAACAGAAATTGTAGTACGAAGGCGATGTACGGAAATTTGTTTGCAGCAAACGTACACACACACATGTAGATATAAAATAATTTTGTCGGTAACATTCCTACGACAATTTTTAAACTCTGCTCTATGAGCATTTTATTTTTTAAAGTTCTCTTTTCATCCACAAATGTTTTTATAATTTAAAGTAAATTCCAACGATTTACTGTTCATTGAACTTCTAGGGTAACGTAAACATTTTATTTATTTTTTTTTTTTTTATTTGTTTTTTATGTCTTTACAAATATTTATAACCGAAAATTTATGAGTTTCGAAAAACGAACAATGTACAACAACGTTCATAAATTACTCTTAAACAATTGTTTGTGTGTTTGTGTATTTTATACCCATCACTGCGTAGTGGGTATATTAGCTCTACCAGAAGTTTGCAACGCGTAGAAATGCGAATAAATTATTGATAATTTGATATATTGAATAGCGCGAAGTCAACTTAATCAAATCGCCTCATCCTGTCGGTCTGTCCTAATGCGTGTCTCTCGATTAAACTCACGAATGTCCGAACATTCGACTCAAGACTTTGTTCCCACTTTTTCAGAGGAGAGTTGAAATAGTCGGCCAATGAAATCGGCCAATGGTCCCTTCCTCAAACAAAGGAAAAACGCGGTAAATTTTCCCCTTTTCCCAAATTACGCGTTCAGAAGCTCTCTAGGAAAGCTAAAAACTCTTTCTTGATATTTTCCTCCTCTTAAGATCGAAAGGAATCGCTCTAAAATATCAAAGTGTACATATGTACACTCAGTTTATACATATGTACAATCGACCATGTAGTGTCAGGTAATGTCAGTTTTTCATAGAAATACCATTTCAACGTTCATACATCGTATTCCATGTTGCTTAGACTATACTATGAGAAGCGTATTCAAAACCTTCCAAGTAATATTCCCATAACAACCTATTAACTTACGCGTAGTCCGCTTACATCATCAGACATAAACACGTTGCAATGCAGACCAAAAGATCCGAAATCGTTGTTACAGCTCATTGAAGCTCACATTCGGCGCTGATCGCAGCGTTTGACGACTTAAAAATTACGACCATATTCGAACAGAACTTCTTCTTCTTCTTGGTTTCACAACCTCCAAAAAGGAAATTTCTAATGCAAAATATTGTACGGTAGTGCTGCTGTCAACGGGCCTCGAGAAATATCTAGTGATTTCCGTAATAATCGAAAATGTTCTCACAGATTTTTAAAAGTGGAAAATCAAATGTATGAGCATCTACTTTAACGTAAACCAACGTAAATAATGCAAACGCGTAACTCGGTCATCATCGCGACATACACATTAACTATGATATGCTAAAGGACGAACTTCGAATTCGCTTTCCGATCACAAGTATGCGTCGTTGATACTAAAATATTTAGAATCGCAAAAATCGAGATACAACTCTGGCCTTTCGACTCACAGTTAAATAAAACAGAAGTCAAGCAAGACCGACCGTTATGTACTTTCCACTACTTTACACTACTTTATCTAATGAAATTCATATATTTGCGCTAATAGAGAAACAACAAATTACACCGTATTTCTATGCAAAAGCATATTTCTCCTTAGGTCCCTTATGCGGTTGGCGGTGGAAAACATAACCCAAATTTGACAAAATTGATTGTTTTTTCAAACCTTTAATTTATGTTTTTTCGTCGATTTCCGTGAGAAAATACTATACAGCTCACTTTGCTCCCATATGGGATGGACTCAAAAAAAACAGACCCGCCTCTTGCGATCCGACAAAATACCTTAAAAATTGTAACTGATAGGTTGGATAGGAATAAAAGACTGCATGGATTTAGAAAATGATACTGACTTTATTGGTATAAGAAAATCCTCCCGAGTATTACATATGTCCGCATACATACTACAAGCATTGTAAAGCGCAAATATGATAACACTCGCACCTCAGCACCGTAGACAAGGCTATGTTTATTACAAATTTTGCATTTGTGATGATGTGACGATAAAATTCCGATGGATGTTCGTGCGTTATAATTTTCCTCTTTACTCAGATTTACGTTCAACAGAAAATGCAAAATCTATCTCCAGCGCTTTTATAAAAACGTGCAGTCATCAGCTTGTTCGGCGATATTTACCTCTTTGGCCGCTTTGGCGCATTCGGTGTACTCGGCAGAAGCCGAGATTTCACTTCGTTTCTTAACATGACATTCATGTGCGGTGTTCAGTCAATGTCAGTGTATGTGCAACTACGTAACAACAACCACACAATTTAGACGGACTGGCTTCACATCAGGTGACAATGAGCGAAAACGACACTCGTCATTTCGCTTATAATCTTTTGATATGAAATCTTTACTGCAGCAATTTTGATCATTGATTTTCTTCGATTATACCTGCTCAACTAGACGATCTGCACCTTGTACTTTTACGATCACACTTCAATTCGGGAGCATGATATTAATCAAGCCTTTCGTTAACTTCTTTTCGCGTAATCTTCTTTCGATACTGGGGCAATGTTTTGCTTATGAGATCCTTTACCTTTGTCATCAGATCCTTTACCTATTAATCACGCAATATAGGAATTGCGGTAAATTAAATTTTTTTTTTTTTTCGCCTTAAGAGAAACGTCAACGCGTTCTTAAGTGCAATTTTTTGCACAATGGTAATTCCATCGCTCGAACGGTTTGGCAACCTTCGTCAGGACGCCTCAATCAACTCATAATTTTATGGTAAGAAAACTTATCTTAGCGAAAAGTCAAATGGAATCATGATTCGGTTCGTGTTCTTGTTGCACATTGAATGGCTCTGCGTACAAATATCATCTTTGTCATCTGCTCGTCAAATACCTGCATACATATGTATGTATGCCATTTCCATCATTTTTAAAAATTTATTCTTCAATTTGAAGTCGGTCGAATTTAACTTTTTATTGTCACCGTATGACGTCCTGATCTATTTCTTCAAGAAAAGAAAAAAATTATAATAAAAAAAATGCATTCCGTCTGCATTTTCGCTTATTCGTTTATTTCAGCAGTGTATTTAAGTTTCATAATTTACACTCAATTATGTACAAAGAAAAAATACTAAATAATACAAAATTTTAATAAATCACGAAAATTCCCCTTAGCCTATATATTATATTGCACACAGTACAGAGTACACAGTACACAGTACACATATCGTACATACGATACCGATCATCCACACTTCTGGTAATTGAATGTTCGTTGATGGTCGTGACGATGATGATGATAACACGGTGTACAAAAAAGAGCTCATGGATAATACATAAATGCACATGTATTCAATCACACCCACCCACCACTGGTTGATTGCCAAACAATACAATGCAACATTTTTTATGCAATTCACTCTGAATGGCACAAAAGCATTAACAACAGGAGTAAATACGAGAAGACACGGAGACTTAACACACAACGACACAAGGGTAACGTGTGTTCAAAACTATTTAACTATGATGCGCTAGATGCACAAAAATAAAATAATGATAATATGAAAATAAAGAATTTAACACAACAGCAGCTCTTTGAAAAAGCGAATTAAGGATTTACACCAACACACACTATCACTCATTATTCTCAGTGCACTTCGATTCTTATTCATGTGTGTAATAATTGGTTTTGTTTGTAGCTTTTGTTTAATAACAGCAGCAAAGAAATGTTTATTACTGTTTTCAATTCATTCGTCACTTTGCTTCGAACAGGGAAAGTTGTGTAAACAAGATTACGACAAAATTTGTCCTTTCTATGCTCGCTCTATACCGCTCATGGCACAAGCGTATATTACGTTTGTATAGATGTATACAAATCTCAGAAGAACTTGAGGTAGATCCACGTTTTATTATCATACCGATCGATTGAGAATCATTTTCTGTCTGTCCGTCTGCCTTTCCGGTGTAAGGTTCAATCTTCAGGTAGGCCCGAGGACCAACGCTATTGACGATGGATCGAATCGAAACACTTTTTCCCCCGCTACAGAAGATATGAAGCCTTGTTTTGAAAAGTCTTTGTATGAGTAACTGTATAGTGGTGTAAGGTCATTAACGATGGATTGCGGCCCACCCACGGTCGTTTTACTGTAATCAGATGCAGTACTATACAGCGTATAGTAGATTTTTCAAGCGTCTTCAACCGCACATACGCATATATACGTGTCACAAATCTCATAACATATGTATGTGTAGTGAATAGTGGCGAATCTCTGCTGACAAATAAAAACGAGAATGTGAAAAATTTATCCCGAAGAAAAGAGTTTTTCTTTGTCACATTAGTTTCGAAAATCGATTAAATCGTGGAGCAGCATATGACATATTCTCGACTGATCGATCTAAAAAGTATGCATTCATCTGCAGTTTGGTATTGAAAATTTCAAGTCTTCAACTCCGATCACCGAACATGCTAAAAGGCTGTTAGTACGTTATGCCGAGACACTTGGAATAATAATATAAAGGCTCTCAGAATATTATTGACAAGAACTCGCAAACGCGAAATTTTAGATATCGAGCTACAATTTACAGCAAATATTTTCGAGACTATGTACTGTGCTCGTGATACCAACCGACCGACGATGAGATATTAAAAGAGTTTTGCAATTATTGAGATGACGAACCTCCATGATTCGTCTCTACTTACTTTTCAATCAAATCAAAATCGTACATAAATTTAATTTAAAATATAGAGAGAATCATAAAAATTTTTAATAGCAGCAAACAACGTTCTAGTTCTTATAATGGTCGCAGAAGTAACAGTAATAAGTTGGCAATCCGTTCTTAATTACATATATTTAAAGAGGTCATACGTGTACGCGAATAGATGCTATGCCATAATCAGTAAATCAGCTAGAAATTGAATGACGCATCGAATTTTATTTACTTTTTGTTATTTTGCTTTTTTTTTTACTTTTTTTTTTTAATCATAAACTGGTTACGGTTTTACGGCGACAACAATGACGACAACAACAACGCCTTTGATAAAGTACGTACGTGCCACCATAATAAAACCGACGAATTAAGTATTGAATGCTTCCGGCAAAACAATAAGCAAGCGGCGTATGCATAAACAACAACAACAACAATAATAGCACAACTCCAACACTAGTATAGCAAATGCTCGACACTAACAAGCCGCTCAACGTACACGAAACGAACACATATCCATACAAGTACCTATAAATAGACACAGAACCCATCGGGTTCGTTCACAATTCTATCCGTTATAAACTGTTACGAAAAATTTTTGAGTAATAAAAAAATAAAAAATTGAATGCAATCAGTTTGAAGAGTAATTATTTTGAGATGCTCAGCGCAGCGATCTTGGTTCAACTTTTCGGCGAGGTAGGACATGAGAGCCCCAGAGCGCCGAGTTCTGCGAAAGTCACATTGTCTATCGCGAATCAGATCAACGATCTAGATTTCTTACCAGGTGATAGTTAACCATGATTTCGATTCAAGCCTGTCCATCTGTCTATCTGTGCGCGTAAGGTCTGTGGTAAACGTTTTTCTGGCCCCAAGAATACAGCAATCGGCTTCAGATTTTGCATAAGGATTGGAAGTTCTGGCACGCAGATTGGTATCGAGATTGAGCCAGATCGACGAGAGAACGCGCCAACAGTGATACATGACCTAGAACCACCGCTGCTTTCAAAAATAAACAAAAAATTAATTAATTAAGAACCACCCTACAAACAACAACAAAAGTTTGCATGTATATTCCATGCGCGATGCTGCAGCATCTGCGCAAGTATAAAAAAAATCAGATATAAAATCGGAGAATATTAAAATTTCATTACTTTATTGAAACGCTTGCAGTCACTTCGTCACTTGTTGATCTTCTAATCCGTCCCGTATGCAAAGGCAAGCATGCTAAACTAAAGAATATTAAGAAATGCGCGGACATTTTAGTTCTTTAATGGACAATACAAAGACTTCGGAAATGATCTGATCAACTTTTTCCGATGAAATTTACCGAAAGCACTTACCTATAATTTGGACTTGTTAATTCCAGGAGCACATCATTCATTTCAGGAGGCCATTGGAGGAATTTGCAAACGACTTTTTTTGTTAGCGAAAAAAGCCAAGGAAGAAAGCAAGTACATCGGCGAATGTTATTTATGTAGTTCAGCGTATGGAAGCATCTTGATTACCGACATAAGCACATCTCCACTTCAAATAAATAAATAGCTTGAAAATGAACTTTAATTTGCTAATTGTGCAGAATGACACATAGAGTATCTTGTTGCTGTGAGTTCACCGCCATAGTTGGCGGCGTAATGTTTGCTTAGAAATTGAATGAATTGTGTTCAAACACAACACCACTTGGATAAACGAAGAAAAGATGCGATCACGTCTGTCGATTACATGCCTGTCAGACTGTATGAATATAGTGCACATCGACAAATCGGTTTCTACGCCTTTTATTTGCTTTAAGAAATTTTTCGCTTACGTTTTCTATAGCATTTTAAGTCGTCTTCTCCAGAAGATTAAGAAATTCAAGTCCTTGACTGTGCAAAGGGTGTGAAGATAAATTCGAATTTAGCTAACTAGCAAAGACACCTACCTACCAATATTAAATAATTCCAATTAAAATCCAGTTGGATTTTGAAATTTGTATGTTAGCGTAAAATGCATTTGCGAGAACACCCAAATTTGAGACCCTAGTGCGGCCAAACTAGAAAATGTCACCTATATTCACTTATATCACTTATATCACGTGAATCTCAAACCTGGACACGCAAAACACACGCACTAATTTTACGACCGCTGATCAATAAAAATGCCAAAATAATTAATTAATTCAGCGTTAAGTAGTGTAACTAATACAAATTTTCAATTTTCTTTAAAAAGATAAAAAATAAAAGAACAAGTAAGTGGCCGAATCCTTTGTACCCATCATCACCTGAATCCTGAAAAAGACTAAAAGACCTAAATTGTACTACTTGTACTATACTTGTTCTACCGTACAATATAGAGTGGGCGTGGGTGAAAAAGTACAAGTACATACAGTACTTTCGACACAATTCTTCAGAAGCTCTGGTCAAGGAACACAGGCCACTATAAAATACTATTTTTAGCCGCATTTCGCTTATGCTCACTACACTCGCAAAAAAAAATTACAAATTTTGTGAATGCGAAAGAATTCTAATCATTAAAAATAAATATAGAGTGATTTGAGAGGAATTGTGGACATAAAGTAGATCACGCCGCTCGGGCTATGTGTATCAGGAAATGTCCATGTGTTTAGCAGCAGTAATAGCAGCAGCAGCAGTAGTAGTAGTAGTAGTAGTAGTAGTAATAGGAGTAGTAGCAGTAGTTATTGGTAGTTAGTTGTAGTAGTGGTAGCGTGAATAGTATAAGCGCCGTACTTTTCTTCCAGTGAGAGCAATTTTCACTTCACCTTAACATTTAGGACGAACTGAATTGATGGTGCGCATGTATGACGTTACACTTTAGTGTGTGTGTTTTATTAATACATAAGTTTCCGGTACATTGCATGTCATGACAGTTTGCTGGTTCTTTGATGCTTTCATGCTTTTAATGATGAGAGACATTGATTTTCTGTGTATGCTAGTGTTAGTTAATTAAAAAGTTGCCAACATTATCATATCGACCACGCAAAATTGCGTTTGTCAACATAGAATACGGTACAGCGTAATAGAAAGAACAGTGGTAATGACGCGAATGCACTATGCAGTGATAACGGTGATGATGATATAATGGAGCGAGAGAGAGAGAGAGAGAGAGTGAGTGAGATAAATCGAGGGGAAAGCGAACTTGCGAGACCTTGAATATATGTCTGGAGCATTATCTTGAATTTAATAACAATGTTGACTGGAAAAATGTGCACAAGCAGTTAGTTAAGGCTTAAAAGATGTTTAAAAGATTTGGCACGTTTTCGAAAAGCTTTGTTAGAACAATTTTTTTTTGTCATGAAGCAACATTGTAAACAATGTCGATCTGCCGGTTGTCTAGGCGGGATTTTATATAGAATATGATGTGCGTGCGTGCACGCGCTTATGTGTGTGCGTGTGCCTGTGCGTGTGTGTGCTTATTTGTTCGTCTGTTTGTTTCTGTGCATGCTGAAGCAGCCTAAAAACGCCAGACACTACTAATGGAATTATGTTTTATTTTATTCCACACATGTATGCGCGTGTGTGTGTGTGTGTGTGTGTGTGTGTGTGTGTGCGTGCACATATATATATAATTATTTACTTATTTCTTTTCTTATTTTGGAATCGCAAGGCAGACAAACTGGTGCTTGTTGGTAACTTCTTGAGGCATACAATGCGACACGAGGAAAAGCGTAAAAGAAAGGTTTTAAATGCTTGGCTGTGTGCGCTCTGGTGTATAGTTGGACGGTAATGATTGATAAAACATGACTCGACAAGAACATGCAAGTAGCAGTCATCCGTACACACACACACACACACACACACACACACACACATACATACATACAATACAGATTGTAATAAATAGAAAACATTATACACATAGAGAAACACTAGGGAAACAACGTACGTAATAATGCAGCAGTCAAGATGAATGACATCTTAACGTTAAGGTGACTGTGTGACTATTACTACTATGTACTCTACTACTGTGTTATTGTTATGAACGTACATCTATATATGTATGCATCTATGTGTGTTGGTATCTCTTTTCAATGTACACATTAGTGCATATAAGTTGTTCTTCAATTCTAATTGGACACAAGGTCTAGTTGTGTTGCTCGGTTGTGTTGCTGATTGCAGCTTAATGACGTTCTAGTTTACAGCTACAGCATTAACACCAGCCAACTTCATATTAAGTAAAGTTACGTAACTTGGTAAATATAACGTAAACAGCAAGTAGGTGTAGAATTAATTTTTACTATTTTCGTCTTAAAGATTCTTCCAGTACAAAAAGCCTTAACAGAGAATAATTTCATTAAAAAAAACACAAAAAAAAAAAACAAAAACGGAAAACTTCGAGATCGATCGTTAAGTGAATCAAATGTATGTGTGAGTCAAGTGTTAAAATAATTTAAGTATAATTAAAATTTTAAGTACACTTTAAGCAGATTGCCGTGAACTTTTCGTTTCATAATTAAAAAGAAGAAGAAAAAAAAAAGGTTTTATTCTAAATTTTGTTTATTTTTGATATTGTTTCATGTTTTAACGTGTGGGTGACGTTTTTATATTCCTTCTCAATCAAGTGTCCACATCCACCCACTCAAATGTTCCGATTTTTTTTTTTTTTTTTTTTTATTTAATTTTAGCATGTTTTACCATTAAAAGAAAAAATTGCGCTCATGAACGCGCTCATATGCGGGTAAGAGACATCGACATACATCGGTTTCTGTCGGACCATACATGGACCGACTTAAATAGTAGACAAACGCGATAGAAAAACGCGCATACAAACGCACACATACATATACATGCGGGCGCGCGCGCGCGCGCACACGGACTCACCCAGAAGCAAAATTGAATTTAATTCGATTTTCTCTTCGGACTAACCATTATTAAGCTTTATTTTTGAAATATGCATGATTGTGCATGGCATATTGTGCTTGGCTGTTCAACGGTTGATTAACATGAAATCTTTACCATAAATGGTAAGATTTTGTGATATTTGATTGAGTTTACATCTGTTCGTTTTTCTTTTTTTGGTTCATTTTAATAATTACATTGGAAGGACTGACTGACTATATTCGCTTTAGAGTCTGATTTCTTTTTGAATCTGTCCACAAGAGTTATGCAATTCTGATCAAAGAGGAGCATGAAAAGGCAATGTGGCGTTCCCAATCTTAAAATTGATTCATATTTCCATTCAATTTTTTTTAATTATTTTTTCACTTAATTTAGTAGCTATTGGTAGATGACCGTTTGTTTTGAAACATTGGCCAAAATTCTTGGTATGTTGCGTTATTAAATAAAAAATAAAAATAAAAAGAAAAACCGACTTTTTGAACTCCAAAATGTGCGAATCAACCCAATCCCTTCCCCACCCACACACACGCACACACACGATATTATACCTTAGAAAACTTCAGAATTACCAGTGTTCGGCAATCGTGGACGGACTCAAACAAAGGTTTTTCTAATTTTCGCACTTAATCCGACTTTCAAAACAAAGTTTCAGTAGATCACACAATCTACAGGCCTATAGCTGTTTGTATGTGGTTGGCGGCGGTTGGAGTGTTTGAATGAAACATTCAGTTTTCGACCAAATGAGGGCAATCTTTCGTTGATAACTAACGTTGACTCTAGGAACTTATCGAAAATACCCTAAGCCACTCACTAGAGAATGTTGTTTTGTAGATGTGGCCGAAAATTGGAATGAAAAGAGTGCAAGTTGTTGAAATTGTTGAAAAAACGCCTGTCGAAGAAATGTCTTTCAGAGTTTCAAATGCCTCCGTACGTCCATATAACTATTTTTAATCATTTAAAATTTTGCTGCCGCCACAATCATCTTTTACAAGATGCGACTCAGATGCGTCAAAAAAAATTAATTTTCTGAAAAATCTAGAGTGGTGTTCTCCCTTAAGCTCTCTTCTGTCCCCTGCGAACAGATCCCGGAATCTCGATGATTAGCGCAAAAAGTTGAGACTAAACTTACTGTAATTTGATGCATCAAGTGAGAAAGTTTGATTAATCGGAGATGGAAATCTAGTTGGCAACGATTAGCAACGATTACGCTCCAATTAATTTCTCGTTCGTTTTCGAAGTTTCGGAGTTCGGACAATTAAAGTTTGGTGATTTGTATAGTGCATGGGTAACACCATTAAAAAACCAAGTAATTTTAGGCATTTTTGAGTGCTGAACGGAATATCGACTGAAAATTTGTAAAATTGTCCATATTGCTTCCTTGCATAAACGAAAGCGCTCGTGAAGATCTTCTATATATGTATATGTATATGTAAAAAGAACTGTTTCGCTTATGGCTTAGACGATAATGAGTACGAAATTAGGATGTTCAAATCTGAGAGGCCCATTTTTACAGCCGACTATTTCAATCACACAAAAGCACAAGTAATGTCCATACAATATATGAGAGATATCGATTTTAAATTTCTTATAATTAATGATCTGAAAGTTCGGTACATGAGCTTCTCACTATCGACTAAACGTACCTCTCCTCCTGTCTGTTAACCGCTATTGCTAGTCTTTGTTGCGATTGACTTCGATAGGCGTTGGCAGTAACGGTTTCATTCGGTTTTACCAGTTCGTACTACGTTATACCTTGTGGTCCCAGCATGCCCAGTATGCTCAGCAAAACTTTATAGCCATGATTATTCCGGTTCCGCGTGTCAATGCGGATTGCTCTCCTGAAGTAACCCTCGACTTTTTGCACTTCAAATAGTCGTAGTAGATCCACTTTTCATCGCCAGTCCACAATATACCACAGAAAGCATTGCTTTTTCCTTGCATAGCATGATGAATGAATGACACGCCGTTGTTGAAAGGATTCAGTCAATCCGTGTGGTGGCCATTTTCCCTTCTTTTGAATCTTTCCCATCACATGTAAACGTCTAAAAACAGTTGATTCATCAACTGCTAAGCTGTTCGCAAGTTCTTTGAGAGTTAGAGCTAGATTTTCGGGCAATAAGTCCTGCAATTAATTGTCTTCGAACTTTTTCGGTCCTGCGGGTCATTCTTTGGCATTGACATCAAAATCGTCACCATTTTAAACTGCTGAGACTAAAAGCGGCGGGTTGGATGTGATGGATTACCATCACCATAAGATTCAAAAAATCTTTGATGGGCTGCGGCTGCGGCTGGGGCAGCAGATTTCCTCAAATCAAACGGCAAAAGTAATAAATGTGAAAAATTGCAATTTTGAGCGTTCCGTCGTCAGCGTCTTTATGCACTGAGTTACCCAATAATAATGCTGAGCCGAAAATTGTTATTTTACGTAGAGAAAGGTCACAATCATCGAATTTAACCGTTATGTACACTGGTATCTTCCCTTACTTTATCATTTTCATCAACAGATGTTGCTGATGAAAACACATGCTCGCACTTTATTACTTTCTTTTACGATTTTTACGAAATTTTTTAATAAGAAAAGCTCGTCATTACATAGTTTACAAGCATAGCTTGAGATGAGTTACTGTTGTGGTTGAGTTTTGAAAGGCAAATGACTTTAAATAGAACCGATGCAAATAAATTATGAAAAACTAAAATGTCTTGCTAATGTTAAAAAATGTTTTGAAGGAATTCTTTGCGAACAACAAAAAATATAATAAAATTCGCTTTGCAGCGACAGGATTTCTGCAGGATTTTTAAACGATTTTGCAAAATATTGTACTTCTCACGTTTTGACTTTGTTGGTCAATAAACATTGACATCTATTAAAACCTTCAAATCCCTTAAACTAGAATTTGATTCCTTTTAGTTACGACTTTTTGAATTTCCTGATGGTTTTTATTGTATTTTCTTCCTCCGCAGGGGCAAATTCGCAGCTGTTCGTCGTGCTGTACACAAGCATTCGGGAGTGCATTTTGCCGCGAAATTCTTGAAGCGGCGACGACGTGCTCAGTCATCTGATAAGGAGATCAAACATGAAATCGCAGTTTTAATGCTTTGCAACGAAGCCGATAACATTGTCAAATTGAATGCTGTACACGAATCACGTTCGGATACTGCGCTATTATTAGAACTGTAAGTAAATTTGAAAAGTATGTGAAAAGGTTTTGGAGAGAGAGATAAGCGAACAAAACTATTTCTCCGCATTTATAGAGCGACTGGCGGTGAATTGCAAACTCTGTTGGATAATGAAGAATGCCTCAGTGAAGCTCAGGCACGCATATGTATGCGTGAGGTACTTAAGGCACTACAATTTTTGCACAAACGCTCTATAGCTCACTTAGATTTAAAACCACAAAATATATTGCTGGCGGGTGAACGCATCGAAGGTAAATTGCGGTATCGTACGATTTTCGGAATTAATTTAAATGTAAAAATTTTGTTGCTTCCCTTTTGCGTTTTGTAGACGGCCTTAAATTATGCGATTTTGGTATTTCACGCGTAATCGCCGAAGGCACTAATGTGCGTGAAATTGTCGGTACTCCCGATTATGTGGCACCCGAAGTGTTACAATACGAGCCGCTGTCGCTGTTAACAGACATCTGGTCGGTGGGCGTATTGGCCTATGTATTGCTGTCGGGTTTTTCACCTTTCGGTGGTGAAACCAAACAGGAAACCTTCCTTAACATTTCCCAATGTGCTTTAACATTTCCGGATAAATTGTTTGGAGGCGTCTCATCGGCAGCAATTGATTTCATACGTAAAGCATTGCGAATAAAGCCAAAGTACGTTCGTTTTCTTTTTTCACTTACATTTATTTCGATTTTTCTTGTATTGAAATCAATTATTTTGTGTTGTTGTTGGCGCATATATATATATATATGAATAAATCTGTTTAATTTTCCGTTTGGTTAAATTTTTTTTTCAATTAGTGATCGCATGACTGCTGCAGGATGTCTCGAACACATTTGGCTTAAAGACGAATGTTCCATCGATAGACACATTTTCAATAACATGGCCAAGCAGTTGAAAGCCGAAACCGATGAACAAACAGAAGATGAAGAGGATGAAGATCGTGATGACGAAGTGACTGAAGATGTTGTGGAGAATGGTACGCAAAGACTTCAAGCTATTAGTGTTGACAATTCGGAAGAGGACGATGACATTTCCTCCTCAGACAATAATAATGCAAGTCGTCAAAATGTTCATCACATCAATGGTTATTCACATACAAAACCAATGGTAGAAAATTTGGACAAACCTGCCATGCTAACAACAAATGTCACTAATACAAGGTCAATTAACACAACTGCACATAATGTACCGGCTTCGCGGGCAACTACCATACCTTTATACAGCGTGCAACCAGAAAATCAACAAAATACGGCGGCTCGTTTGCAACAGCAGATTCTGCATATACCGGCCAGACGTCATTCGTCGGATTCGAATAAGGAAAACACATATTTAGCAACAAAGAAAATCGGTACTGTTTCGACTCAAACAAAAAAACCTTCTCCAGTGGCTGCCACAATTGTGATAGCTGGTCCATCTACAGCCAATAACACTGTCGCCAGTTCAAATATTGTACTTTCGACCACTACTGATAGTGATGAGACCAGGCAAACGTCCAATAGCCATCATACTGCCGATGTCGCACCACAAACCCTTTTCCCCGACGCACCTACCACACCTAAAGTTATACGTAAAGCTCCCAATAACGATAATTCGCCCACCTCGGTTAAAGCTTTAGTTAAAAAATTTCAATTAGAGGGCGGTGATCAGCCATTAGCACCACCAGAATTTGCCACAACCGGTGGTAAAACGAACAATGTATCCCCAATTACATTGAAACCATCAAATGAAAAAAATAAAGGAAAGTTTACCAGCGGTCAGCAACTTTCTACTCTGTCATCGTCAATTACATCAATGAAATCTTCTGCCATTATTATAGGAAATAATAGTCGCCGTGCCTCAGAGCCTGTCACCACTCTACACTCTACAAGGAAACTAAATATTACCTCAACATCGGTTCCCCTCTCAATTCCGGCCTCTTCTAGTACCAACAATTACAAAACCACTTGCATCTACTGTGTAACTTGCGGCCAGAATAATAATAGAAACAGTAGTAATAATAACACAACAACAATCGTAACCAGTACAGTGAACGGATCCACCACCGGATGCAGGCATTCGTCTTCCCCTATTGTCGTCCATGCTAAAGATTCAACAACCCATCTAAACAGTAAATGCCAAGGGAGCAGTAAATCTCTATTAAATGGCAGTAGCTACGGCAGTAGCAGTAACGACAGTTTATCTAGCAACAGTTCCACGAGTGGTGGTGGTGTTGTTACGTCCTCGTCGACTTTGCTTTTTAGCAGTCATCATCATCAGCCGCATCATCTGTTGAACTCTCACCATTCACATCACCATGGACATCATTCGCATCACCATCATCATCATCACCACCATCATCATCATCATATAATAAAGAACGCTACCACTACTGCAAATGGTCTTAGTTTAGACCAAGGTATCATTTGTTAGCTGAGGGCCAGTAGGGCGCGAAGGAATGCCAAAAGTTTCTTTCATCGCTTTCTATGTTGCATGTAGTATAAACTGAAACGACGGATTAAAACGAAATATTTTAGTTATTTTTTATGCTGCAGTGGCGGCGGTGGCGGTGGCGGCGGCGGCGGCGGCAGTAGCATCAGTTATGAAGAATTAGTTTAAAAAATACATTTAAGAATCGCGTCGTATTACAACAAATTTATTTTTAGTGGAAAAAGCCCGATCATATGCTTTTCTTTTCTGTTTCGTATACGCAATTTCGAGCAACATTTTTAAAATACGTACGTTTATATTTTCTGGTTTTATCGGTGCCCTTTCTGTTGAAATCTCCTTTTTCATATTGGCAGGCGTGCACCGGAAATTTTAGAAAATGTTTTCATCAAACTTTGTATTGCACGAACGATCGGAACATTTTGTTTGCTGTCAACATTTGCGGAAAGTTAAGCTTTCTGCATGCACCCAGTCTATATGAGTACGTCTGTCCAATATACTTCAATTCCGTATCGTTTTTAAAGAACAAAAGAATAAAAGACGACAAACGAAAAAACGAATAGACAAACACATTGGGGCAGAGTATTATTACGCTGCCAAATCTAGTGTGTCCATGGCCACCGAGGATGGTGAATGGATAATAGACGAAAGAAACTCTGAGAATGTAACGATATGCGATTTTGTTGTGACGAAAGTTGAAGATTCAAGAGCGTTAAAGGTGGGAAGAGGAAAAAGAACTCTTCTCCTTGCCGCTCTCTCTTTCTTTCTTTCACTTTATCTCTTTCCCTTTCTCATTTTCCTTCGATCTTCGTCATTAGCCCTATCTGGACCAGTCATTCATCCCCTTTGTCTCTCATCAAGCATTTTGAACGTAAAATTTTATTATTTCTTGGTTATTTTCGAGATTGAAGCTTGAAAAGTATTTCAACACAATTTCTGTTTTTTTCCTTGCATCGATCGAAGTAAACTTTATATATGCATATGCATTATATCAAACTGATAATGACGAATAAGAGAGTATTATTTCCATCTAAAATAAGTCTCTAACTTTTAAGTGGAATAAGTTATTGAACTAATGCATTGCGCATATGTTATTAAGCTTCAAAGTGAATCCAAGTTAGCGTTTGGATGCCGAAGTTAGATTAAATTTTTAACGCTACAGCGTGTTCAAAAGTTAATAAACAGTTTGTAGTAAAATTTCCAATGAAACGCCTTTATTTTTCCTACTGAGAACAAGAACATTTGTTTATCTTCTTTATTATTTATCTTTTACTTTAGCTGGCTTACTAAAGTAAAAAAGCAGTAATTGTTTTTCGAAAGCGGCCACCATCGCCATCACTACTAACTAAATTAAATAAAATTATATTTGTTTTATTAGTGATTAGGGTAAATATTAATTTAAAACACCTAACAAAGGAAAAAGAAGAAGAAGAAGAAGAAGAAGATTATTGTACAGATTTTTTACTTTTGCTAACTTTCAGGGTCTCTCTTCGTTTTATGCGGCCTGCATTTTTTTCTTCTTCTTTAACATTGCGTAACTAATTTATATATTTCTTATATCGCTTTTCTCTCTTTTTGTTTTCACTTCTTTTAATTCTATTAATTATTATCGATAATTTTGCTTCATACATTTTATGTTATATTTAAAATTAAAAAATCATTTCTTATAAGAAAACTGCTTACATTTTTTTTTATATTTTATGTCCCTACATAATTGAGTTCTATATTTAAAATTGCCTTTTTTTGCGTTTTTTATATTTTCATTTCCTTTAAAACTGCAGTTTAGCCGAAATTTATAAATTATAGTTAATGCATAAAATAAATATATTCTCGTTATTATAATGTAAATTTTCTGTATTTTCTATATTTTTAAAAATAAAATAAAAATACAAAAATGTTTTTCTTCTTTTCTTCTCAATAGCTATATAAAAAAATGAATTTACACTGAAGGGTAAAGTAATACCTTACTATATATACATAGGTATATCTATATATATATATATATATATATATGTATATATAATCTAATTGATTTAAATGTATCAAAAAAAAAATAGAATAAAAATAAAAAACAAAAACAAAAATCAATACATAATTACAACGATACGCAGAGAAGCTATGGAAATGTATTAATTAAATTTTCTGTGTATATAGTTGTTAAAGATAGAAAAATAATTTTAAAAGTTACTTTTAAATTTATTAGTAAGAAATTCGAGGGATAACGAATCCCAATACCTAGGCACATCCCTCTTCAAATGCATAGTTAATGTAGCTCTATGCAACAAATGTTTTAAAAGAAAGAAAAAAAAAGCGCAAATACATAAATGAATGAAAAATCTAATATTTAAAAAAATAAAAAGCAAACAGATCATCTTGAAAATCACGCTGAGAATATAAAATGTGCCCCAAAATGAACTCTGCTAGTATATTAATAATTGAATTTTTTTTTTTTTTTTTTCAAAAGAATTTATCACATTGATTAGAAAATAGTGTCGTGACAGAGAGAGAGAGAGAGAGAGAGAGAGAGAGAGAGAGAGAGAGAGAGAGAGAGATTATGACAAAAGTGAATATCATCTACGCGAATGGTTCCTCAGTGCAGGTCCGTTGTAGGTACATCTTGATATGATTCACATCGCTTAAGGCGCTGAGCAGTAAGTTTTGGAGGAAACACACTCACACAATAAACTAATACTTAAAATATGCCGACATTCATTGAACATCCTAGTCATTGCTATTGCAGACTATTGCACTTCCATCCACATGTCCATTCGCGAGGAACGCGTTTGAAATGCATTCGCGAATTCGACATTTAATTTACTCGGCTTGAAACGATTCGATCGCGATTGATGCTCCCAAACCAGTAAAACGACTGTAATCGAATGGAAGTTTGCATCTACAATTTGCGTGGATGTGATGCCCATCACATCAAGTCGATACGTTAGAATAAGAAACTGTTTTCATACAGCTGGATATGCTACTTGGTCGTTCGAGGTCACTTAAGTAATATTTTTGTCAGATTTTAAATAAATATATCCTGCAGTCGTTAAGCTTGAAACATCTTCTCTACTGTGGGCGAATCATGCCAACTTTTTAGTGTGTTTATAGTTGCGGCCGCTCGCACCGCAATCACTTTCAAAATTGATTCAGGGGCAACAATGCAGGACGTGTAGATTACGTTTCTGCTTTTTACATCAATAAGGTTTTGTTTTCGTTCGAGAGCAGTTCGACGAACGACGATAGGTGATTAATTGGCGAATATAGAAGGACGCCGGGAGATATCGATATCTTATCCTTGTCATAAGTGTATAAAAATAGATTTTTTGGAATCATGCGTGTAGGAGAATGAATTTAAAATGCCATCATCACCCTAATGAAATAAATAGAATATGAACGAACAGAAATGTATAGAGGGAGCGAATAAGCTCAGAAAAAGAAAATGAAAATGTGTAATTCTCTGGCATATAAAATTCCTTACCAAAAAATGAAATTGATAAATGACTTGATTGCGGCTTTATATATATTCACTTTTCTTTTCCTACCGCCAAAGACTGAGTCGAATCGAATTTCACGAATTTCGAATTTGAAATCTTCTCCATTGGGTGCAATCGATTGATGCGCACTTATTCTGAAAACAATTGCGAAGAAACAATAGTAAAAACATAACACACGCATGATTTTTTCGATTAATCCACAGCCTTTCATATCCATATCATTAATTTTCCATGCAATCAAACGTTAAAGTTCACGTGACTATATCGAATTTATTAATTCATTTTGGAGAAACCGCGAATAAAGATATTGGCTTTATTAAGTTATTTATTGTGGTAAGATATACATTTGTGACATGCATTTTGCCTGAATGGGAATTGCAGTTAGTTGACAAGAAAGGTTCACAGTTCACAGAATTCAAATCCAATTTCATGTACGTGGTTACACTCGTGTTTTTTTCTTTTTTTAAATTACCGCCAAGAGTCAAGCGTTGTTCTAAGAAGCGAGAAAGAATCAAGAAAAATTAGATTTTAGTATTTGTGTCGTAATGTATTGTCTAGAAGTCCAGAAATTTGAAAACATTTCGTTCGTTTGCTTAGCTGGCTCGTAATGACAAAATGAATCACTGAATAAATGGAAAAGAAACGAAAGGATCGAAACGAATCCCCAACATGAGTGCAAGTAACATAATACCAAACAATCGTTAGCAGCGCTATCTGTGAGAACAATAAATAAAAAATCCTACTTGCATGAAAGATAAATACATTGGAAAACTCGATAAATAGTGGCACAAAATAACGGAATATTTACAAAATGACGAAGGCACTCGTAACAGAAAAACAAAAAAAACTAAATAAATAAATTAAAGAAGAAAGATAAAAATCTCGAATATGTTACGCAAAATTGGATTAATGTCATCACTTATCACTAGATAATTAATCTTTCGCTTGTACGTGGACATCGCTATTCGATTGCGTGCATTCAAAATTTGTTTTTGTGTTGCTTACGGTTTGGTGTTTTGACTAAATCTCCCTATAGATACAGTAAGTCTCTTTGTTTGTCAAACATTCAAATCTTATCTAGATCGTTCTTGCGATCGACGCGGTTATCGGTATCGTTTATCAGTATCGTCAGAATTATTTTTCTGTTTTCACATTCTTAAAAATATATAGCTTCATCTTCTTCGATCGCGACTAGTTACTATTTTCTTTTCTGGAACATTTATTGTCGTCGTATTCGTCAGCTTAATTAGCTCTCTGCGTCTTCGCAACACACATTCGCAATTAGAGGATGAATAAGTAATACACGAATTTCAATTGTCTTATTGTTTGCAATGTATTGCAAAGTGGTAAGCGATCCGTACTATAACTTAAAAAGATCTATCGTACTCGCTCTATCTTTTTATGTTCGGAGCGCAATATGCATGGGAAACGTGGACAAGAAAGGCACAACCTTTCAGTGTGTCCACTGTAAGGGATATATTTCTGATATGTTTGTAACACGTCAAATGCGTCTAATGTGTACAGATCGGAAGCAAGTGGGCATGTCCTTTTCTTTCAAAAAATCGATTGAAGGTTTCCTTCGCAATTACCCATGTCTACATATTAATGTTGGGCAGCATCGTTCTTATGATCTCTCTTCCTAAAAGGTCACACTTGAGAAACATTCTATGAAAAGAAAGAAACGACGAACAACTTCGCGCAAGTACAAAAACACTATCTACAATATCAGTGTTAACGTGCCTAAGCGGTTACCCAGAAGGTGCTACCAAATCAGATAGAAAAGAATTTGGCAGATCTTCTTTCCATCTTGCTATCGCATTGCATACGAAAGGTAACCAAGCCGAGTGCAATTTCTGTGATGTGGTTTCTTTTAATTAATTCTTGCAAAAAATAAAGTCGAAATCGCCAGATATATTTCGAAAATCGAGTGTATATCGACCGCATACCCATCGCCCTTGCATACTTTCACTTATTGTCTTAAAAAGGTGAATGGGATAAAATACATCTTCTTCTACCTTTTAGTGAACTAAAAGACATTGCTGTGAAAAATAATAGTTCATAGTTCATATTAAAACAGGGTATAATTTTTGTGCGCCCGACACGTTCGATGTTCTCGCTTGTTATATTGCTCGTGCTGGGTTCGCGTGCGAGCGATAAAAGTGCTCATCTAACGGCGACAATTAAATTAAAGGAACAACTCCCACATGTCTCCGTAGCAGAGGAAAAAGAGTGCAGTGGGCTAACTAGATTTTAATTGCGATCTCAATACATTATAAGTTGAAGTTAATTAGATGGGCTTCTGAAATAAATTAATTATTATCCAATGGCTGAAAACATTTTATCATTTAGTGGTGTTAATATTATATCTATAGAGATTAGATTTGTTTTAAATATATATATGTAGTTAGGAGCCGATTAAGGTCTGTGATGTTAAAATTGAACAAGATTCGGAAAGTCGAGCATTATTTGCAATGCGCAATCTACATACATTGGTGATGACATTACGGGTGAATTTGAGTTTTTATTTATGTAACCCTTGATATAATATATGATAAGGCTGTCATAATCAATGTCGAAGTGTGTGGTCAACACGTATATAACTTTCGATACATTTTTCCCCAATTTTTATATTGCTACATGCAAAACACTGTGCGCGGTATTGGCTTTGGGAAAGCGTTAAGAAGTGCTGAATTTTATAAACTTTCTTCGTGGGATTATATACATACGCATATTGCAATATATATATATATATATATATATATATATACGAGAATATTTGATGATTTTATTAATAAAAAATTTAAAAATAAAAATTTAAATTACATTTCACTTAAATTTAAAACGATGACGATGACGACGACATTATTTTAGATGGACGCATAAAACATCCGCTGACAATTATCCGATCCAGAAAATTGTCGACATCAATTCAATTTGCACAAGTTCTATTACTCAGCGAGTATTGTCGGGAAACTTTTGAAAATTACAACATTTTTCAGCTAACCTAACCTCAAGGTGTTTCGTTCCTGGGTCAAGGCACGTCAGTGTATCAAAGTTTCGTGGAAAATTCTCAAATATTACGAAGTATAGACTGAACACAAAATATATGGGCAGACATAAGACAAGCAGAGATACAAGTCTAAATTGATTCGGAAAATGAGTGTAAATTGCATCCCAGTGTAAAAGATGGGACTATTTTAAGCGCTTCTGGGTCTTACATACGTCCACACTAACTTACTCTGCCCTATATCACGATTGGCGTAGAGTGTAATGACGAAGACGTCGCAAAACAAAAACATCAAAAGTTACGATTAAGAAATCCATCGTCTCGAAAAATTTTTTCTTCACTGTGGACCTGTCCGCTGGTCCAGAACGATGATTTTCCCTCTAAGCATTTCTCTTATGAAAAAAAAATTATGCGACATGATCAGCTTGCACCAGTTTCGAAAATCTCTTGTATAGAATCCATCCCTTGATTGATATTTCATTTATTCTCAAACTTACAAAAAGCAGGTAAATCAGGTAGTGACCTATGTAAGCTGACTTTTAATTTTGCAAAGTTCGATTGAAGAAACCGCATTCAAGTTTTAAAACCTAAATCAAGACGTTTTGAGTTAATATGACATTCTAATGAATGGGTCTTCGTTTTCAAGGAGTCAATTCTTTTGCCGATTGTCGATGTGTTTTGCCACATCGCACCTGAGATGCAAATTTTGCATGCAATGTGTCTGTGTCTCAGAGGTCACCATCTAGCATTGTGTATCGTCGTTCTCTAAAGATAATATGACCCAATGCGTGGTATCTTGCGACGGCGGTATATATATGTGCAGTAAGCATGTACTAAACGATCAATTCCGATGGCTACGATTAAATTTTATTTAGGAATTTGAGCTTCTATAAGTGTGTGAATCCCACCGTTGAAAATGACTTTGCGATGAAAACTGAAAGTCTGCTTAATGTTGGTTGAGACCCGTCGCATGGTGATGACCATGATGATGATGATGATGATGATGATGACTGCCCCATTATTAAGGGTTAAGAATTCACCAACACGAGATAATAACTAAAATCTGAAATGAACAAAGAAAAAAAGAGATTTTCAAAACATTTTCTCGATACTCAATAGCTGAGGTAGGTAGCATTTGCAAAAATTGCATGACATCCACAATCGGTACATATTTTCTGCTAATGACTACTGCTACTACTGCGAAGCTTGTTTACGCCAATCCAGAATACATGCAATTACTGCGTTTTATTGAATATTAAAATCTTATACTTGTACAGTAAATGTTTGTTTGGTGCATATGGCAATTAGAAGGCCGCGTTAATAATAACTATTCTTGTTGTATCCAATAACTATCTTTATCCATTAAATCAAATAAATAAATGAATGAATGAACGAATGAATGAATGAATGAATGAATATCTGCTTCATTTATAGACATTATGTAATGAGTGTTGTTAAAAAGTCAGCTTCAAAAAATTATAATTTTGGTCAATCATTTAAGAAGAGCTTGAAAATCGTTTGCACAAATTTACAAATGCCTGTATAACAGATAAACAGATAAAAGTTACGCAATAATGAATACAATAATGAATGTAATTATAAAAATGGAAAAAAAAAGAAGAAACTTTTAGATCAATTTTATGTGGTGGAAACCTACCAAACTTTGGTAACTTGTTATAATTGTTAATTAACTCTATAATATTTAGTATTCAAATAAAATATCCAGCATAGACTACATATCAGTTAATCGAATTATGAAAAAGACGAAAAAAAATGCATACATTATTCAGAGATGCTAACAATCGCATATAGATAATACATAAGATAAATAGCTACTAATAGCTAATAAGGTGCGTGCACAAGGTGAAAATATTCGGATAATAATCTTACCATTATCTCAAATAAATGTTGAGTCAATTTTGAAACTGATGCATACATTACTCGAAAGTGTTCATTTTTACATTTTGTGATCGACATACTTATATATCTATCTATTAATATATATTTGTATTTACGATGAATTTATTTGTATAGCGTGTCCTTTGTGTACCCGGTGCTCCGTGCTCCGCGTATACATGTCAAGAAGGTTTCGAAGTCTTTACATATTCTTTGGATGTGTACGATTGTTTGTTACTCTGCTCTATATAGACTATACAAAATCTCCTTCAAATGCTAATCGGAATATAATTAAAATAATAATGCTTTAAAAAAAAATAAATAAATAAATAAATAAATCAAAATAAAAATAATAATAAAACATCAATACACACACACACACACACATACCAATACACACTTTATATCTATGACCGCGCATTGCAGGAAGAAATATTTGAAATGTTATGAAAATGTTAAAAACTAAATAAAAAAGAAAAAAACAAAAACAACGGAATACTTTCTATCTCTTCAGAAAAGGGAAATTTTAGAAAGGGCAAGACTCTATGGCATGGAAATTTATGGTGAGTTTTTGATAATTGCAAGAAGTGTAGGGAAAGAAATACGCTTTGGTTGGGTGAAGAGAAACGCATTTCGAAATTCATCTTTAATCATAATAGTAGTAGCCAGGCAGAAGACGGGGAACTGATTAATGTTTAGGACGCTCGGGACTGACCCGAAAGATACACATTCAATTTCTGGTTCGCAAAAATGCAAAATTTTTATTGTCAAGTGTTTATTGTGTATATTTTTATACCCATCACCGAAAGATGAGAGGCATATTCACTTTGTCAAAGCGTTTGCAACGCCCAAAAGGAGTCATCAGAGACCCCACAACGCATACACATATCCTTGATCAGCATCAAATTCTAAATCGATCTCACCATGTCCGTCTGTCCGTCTGTGTAGTATCTGTTGTAAACAATCTCCTGGCCGCAAAAATGAAGCTATCGACTTCAAACATTGGAAGTTCTCGCACGCGGGTTGGTATTGAAAATGGGCAAAATCGGTCGAAGGACGCGTTCACAGCACCACGTAAACTGTAAAAACCCTGTGTCTTTCAAAAGGAATGAAAAAGGTTTTTTTTTTTGCTCACCACTCAAACTATAACAGATAAATGTACAACCATTTTAACGCATACTCTATGGGCGATGCTGTAGCAGCTGTATAAAAATGGAAAAAATTGACCATGCCTACCCAATATTATAGTCCATCAAAATTTAATTTTTTTTTCAATATATTCATAAGACGCAAAAATAAACTTCAAAACCCCCGCAAAGCATATAAATTGTTTGCCAGTTTCAAATTTTGTATGCACCTGTACATATCCGTCTATTCGTCTGTCCATTTGCCTGTTTGCGTAACTGTGTAGTGTTTGTGGTAAACATTCTACGGTTAGCGAAAATGAAGACATCGCCTACAAGCCTGCAAAAGAATTTGAAGTTGACTTAAACTTTTCCAGAAGAACAGTTTGAAGAGAAAAACGTTTTAGTCGAACTCTACACAAATAACTAAAAATCTAAAAATGATGAATAAATAGTGGAATAGAAATAAATTTGAGAAAAGTAATCCACAAGTACGTTTTAGTACCTAACTAATTTCTTGTAAAGGGACAAACAGCAAGAATTGCTTTTGAACCGATTCAATTGAATCTACGCAACACCTATAGGAATGAGACCACGCAAGAGATGCATACCCAACAGAGGAAACTTTTTCATTCGAAGTGGGTGGCGTGGCTCTCAATACAAACGAGTGTTTGTGGCTGGTCTTCAGTGAAAGGAACGCGAAAAACTCAACATATTTCATTTGCATTCAAACCGTCGGATGCTCAGGCCGCTTCTTCGGCGGATGCAATGACATAAAGGTAATTTTTGATCCCAAAAATGTGCATGTATATCCAAATTATAATCAGCAAAGCAGGCGGTTGTCTGCGACTTATTAAAACATTGTCTGAGGACCTTGAAATCGACATATAGCTAAAGGTTTGTTTATATTATTAATGACCGCAAACTTGAAACATGCCGCAGTATTTTTGCTCTCCTAATTGTAATGGGTAGTCAGAGAGAAATATGCTTCAATCTGCGCAAAAGCAATTCCTATTGTTGGCATTAAAATGATATCTCCAATTGTACCCAAACGTAAGTCTTCCCTCGTACGATAACAATCCACTTCTAATCCACTTATCTTTTCTTGCGAAGAGTTATGATTTTTTGGGAAAAGCTTGCTGGAGGAAATATAGTATTGCCGCTCCCAACTAAATGAGATAGATTTCGATATTGTAGTAAGGGCTTGCAAATACCATGAGCCCATCAGATTACTTCAATGTCAAACAAATTAAGGACTTTGCTTAATTGTGCTCAGATTATATGCGAAAACTTTAACGAATAAGTCGTCGACACCAAACCTCAAGCGGTGATTACTCGACAATACTTATAGCGTGCAGGATGATGGTGGTGAACCACACACACACACGTACATTGTTAAAATGATTGCATTACAGCGAGAATCCGTACCAAGTGCAGTTTTCACCGTCCGTTAAGCAGCAACGAATTAGATTCCCGATCACTCAATCCATTGACAGTCTCGCAAATTGACTTTCCCGCCTGCTTCAAAACGAAATCTAAATATGCCCGCTACCTTTATAGCTTTCTTTATTAGACGGAATTTCGTTGCCCATCTATATAATATACAAGAAAATTGGGCTTTCTTTGCAAGATTAAGCGGACTATTACGATAACTTAATTCACATCGTCGTTTAATTCCCTAAAGTATGATTTACGAAATATGAAATTTATAAATGCTTCGCTATCACTGGACGACAATACTCTAACCGTTTTCAATTGGAGGTCACACCTAACAGTCTAACAGCCTAAGTATCCAAGCTGCGCCTTATCTTTCGTTGATATAATTTAATTAAGTTTAGGAGGCCATTGGTGCTGAGAAAGTACAAGTAAATCTAAACAAAACATTTCGTGGTTATGTTTTAATTATGACTGCATCTTGCTCTACTCTATTGAAATCATTTGATTATTTCTATGTAACATTTATGTATACATATGTATATATACACGTACGACGCATTAGCTCAGTCAATAAGTGTGCGTTAACCAGCATAATTGCATGCTTTTCACGGCAGGTGATTGGTCATATTGCAGCCAACCAACCGTTGTCGACAATCGTTAATTCACTTCTGCTATTTTAAATGTAAACCAGAAAATTTAGTAATGTTTATATGCGTAGCCTTGATTGCGTAAGGTAAACAAGTATTGCATGTGTTAATATCGAAATGTTTGAAGAATCATTCGCGCGTGCAATACTGCGATACAAGATATACACTGGAGATGACACCGACGTCTGTCTCCTTACGAAATTGCAATTCCACGCAACGCACTTGAAGGAAAGAAAAAACTGGAGAGGCCACACTAACATATATTAAAAGATAGACAGACAGAGACAACGTGAAATAACAAGCATTAGAAGAACAACTAAAGGTATTTTCGTTGATTAAGGGACAGGAAAACGTCATTGTTCTTCGAGTTCCGCCTGAACGTCCTACTACTGGAATATTCGATTCCATCATCATTTTTAGCCGGACTATATCATTAGTTAGAAGCGGTTCGTATGGCGAGGCTATAAAGTAAAATTTTATATCAATTTCCGTAAGGTTTTTTTTCCCATAATAAAAATAATTTCGTCTTTAACGAATATTATATTACTGGCGAGGTTCGAGCGCGTATTTGTTCACTAAATCTGATTTAATTTAATATGCATGAATAGAGTCCAGTTTATCTTTGTGGACCAAGGACTTGAAACAGCCCTTGGACTTAAGTGGACTTAAGTCGATATCGTAATTTCTTGAAATCATTGAATCACTAAACTTATCACCTAATAAAACAATTACTTGAAGTGCTGTGTGCCATATAGCCTCGTTATTTTGTATGTTGTAACATTGATCTATAGCGCTCCACATCTAAATAAAGATTGATGATGTCGCCAACGCAACACTTACACCAAGCAATCGCTTTTAGGTTAATTTGTTAAACGACACTTGCGATCATTTGATACATCAAACCAGTGAGATGAAAAGAGGCCCTTTCTGAGAAAATGCACGAAAAGACGCAATATAAGGACGATTACTATGTTTCGACAAACAATTTAGATGATTTCCAAGCGATGTTGAAGAATTTTATGTGGTCTTGGTGGTCCTACGCTTGCTGTGCAATTTTACGCGCCCATCAAGGCTGTGCGTCAATACAGGAGCTAAAAGTATTCTACATGGTTGGAGACTGTTTTCCATGCAAATAAAAACTTTCCATTGAATTTGGCAAAAAATGGTGGCCTTAAAGCTAATTATGAAATGGATGGGCAATAATATCCTTCGACACGATAAAAAAATACACCATAATGCAAATAACAGTCAAGATATTAGTACAAAAACAACTTTCATAGAATTTGTATTAAAAACACAATGTAAAAATTCACGTTTAAAAGCGTGTGGCCCGCTAATTTTATCATTTTTGGGCATGAGAATGCTGAGGATGGATTATATCTGCTGCAGTACAAACTCCGTTGTCCGTCTTTCAAATGTTTTTTGCTTTGCAAAATTGACGCAAAGAGAGCTCTTCGATCTTGATATACTTACTTACTTACACATAAAAAGATAAACTATACGTTTGATCTGTAATGAAATTATTTCACTCTTTAAAAGTCATTCTTCAACAAATGACTTCACAATTATATAAGTTACTGTCGCCAGAATTTTCGCAACAATCTCAACACAAATAGTTGTTTCCGCTTCCCAGCTGCGTAGCAAACAGAAAAGCACTGGAATAATGCCGATATAATAATATTGACTGACTAACTGAAACCATTTTTTACATTTGAAAATTTTGAAAAGTTTCAAAACATTTCTAATGACCTTCCAGCGGTAAGTCTGCTATTTACGTTTCTGCACCAGTTGGTACCCAATCGAAACTGATAGATAGATTTACAATAAAATGTATTATTAAATTTACTGAAAAGGCAATACAAGATGTTAATTGTAATTAACGCAGTTTACATCTCACTTCGACGGTGCAAATTCATGACACGCCATCGGTTGAATACAAAGGTTGCGTGCGTTGCCAAAGCAAAATCACATGGCAATCGCTTGTTTACATAAACCTTAACAGAATGCGAAAGAATGAGAAAGACTTTTCTGAGGCAAGAATAAAGCGAAATAAAATTATATTCTCATAGGAAACAGATAGAAATCCACTTTAGTTTATGAAACATGATGAAACGTATGATTTTCTTTGTTTACCTAAACGCATCGCTGTTTTTGTCTATCAAAAACAAGGCACGCAGAAATTTGAAAATTTAGCCAAAAATTCATGTTCGACAAAGCAACACAAACTATATGTTCATTTACAATTAAAAGGACACTGTCCACCGCTTATTTTGGTAGTTCGTAGGCCACGCGCAACGCATAACGTAAGCATTGATTTTTCCAGTTAACGTGAAAGTCATTTGCTTTTGCATTATGTACGACTTTCGACATTCGATATTTATTTCGAGAAAGTAAAGAGGAAAAGCAAAATTGTATAAGATTTTCCATAAAATGAAAGAAGCATTTTTAATAAAACAAAAAATAAATGGAAAATTGCAATCGATATGTTACATTGCCTTCAGCAGTCGCGCCACCAACTACAACTTTTGCAAACAATGCGATGCCGTCCACAGGTGGGCCACACCTTTGTGAGTACAACTACAACGTACAACTCTTGATTTTGTTTGTACTTATTTCTTATATATATGTTTAGAAGCCCTCACTCATACAGTAGAACAGGATCGATTGGAATATAATTGGAGTGAAAAGCAAAGAAAGGAAAAACATTATTTTGCTTACCCTTCACAAATTTACAAATTTTTGTTTTGGTCCTTTGGCCGTTCGTAAGTACACAATTTAATGCGAAAGTCATTTTGCTTTTTGTTTACAGCCGTTTCCTCTTACCAGTGCAACTTTAAACAACTACTAATTTTAAAAAAGCAATCCTAACACAAAACGCGAACTTTTTAGCTTTCATGTGATTTGACAGCTAGGAGGGAGCGTTTCTCGCAGCTATTGTCCATTCGCAAAGCAAAGAAAACCAAAACCTAACTGTCGCCGTACATTATTATCAACGTAGAGTTTTGGGCAAATCTTGGATATCAGATGAAAATTTAAATAATAAAAATGCTCACTAGAAAATGTCGTTTTTACTTTTTGTGACAACATGCGAGCATCTAATATATACTTTGTGTGGCTTTTGAAGTTTGTTTGCGCGCCTACTGAAGGTGTTGAAAAAAGACTACATTTTGATACACTATAGCATCGGGTAGGCGTGATCAATGTTTTCCATTTTTTTACAGTTGCTACAGCATCGCGCATAGAATTTGCTTTCCAATTGTCGTACATTTATCTGCCATAGTTTACGGGTAATGAGCAAAAAAAACAATTTTTTATTCCTTTTGAAAAACAGAGGTATTCTCAGTTTACGACGAACAGACGGACATGCTCAAATCGATTTAGAATTCAGCGCCGATCAAGAGCGTATGCACTTTGTGGGGCCTCTGATGCTTCCTTCTGGATGCTGCAAACGTTTTGACACAGTGAATATAGCCCTTCCTTCATCCTTCGGTAGTGGATATGAAGGAAACGTTAACTTGAATAGAAGATGAGAACGAAGGACTTACGCGAATATTTCAAAAAAAAGCATTTGTTAATTAACATTTTTGATCATTTGAAACATAAGTTATGCCTTAGCTTGAAGCGTATAACACAAATTGTATGAGAATATATATCGTTTCGTTTTCAATAGCGATCCAAAGTAAAATTTCAAAAAACTTACTTCCGAATTAAATTGAAATTGAAACGAGAAAGAAATTTATGTTGGCCTCTTAACGGGAATTTTCGTTCTCACGAGATTTAGTTCGCGTGTACATAGTTCGCAAAAATATTTCGAATACCATACCAGTTCCCACGATCGATATTTATATGTTGATGCGAGGGATGGGGATGTTAAAAAGAATTTTAACATTGAAGGATGTGGGCAGCATTCGAAGCAATCAATATTTTCAAAACCCAAAAACGATACCGTGCGAGCCATCAATAAAACTTCTCAACTTTATATTGTGTTTATTAATCTTCAACTGCATTTATTTCGAATGCTGACAAATTGTAAAATTTTTGAAATGTTTTTTCTTTTTTGTCATTTTGCCATTCCGCGTTCATTTCCTCTTACATGTACGTATATTCGTATAATAAATATCGTTTAAATATATGTATTTCAAGTTTTATTTCGTTTTTCGTAAGCTTTTAATTATAAAATAAATATATTTTGATACATAGTAAACACACTCAAATATTTTACTTTTACTTTTTGTTGTCTTTGTTTTGGTTAATTAAATAGAACTTTATTTTATAAAAAATTGCCAAAACGAAACTTGTCCAGTAAATAATTTTATTATAATAAATTTAATAAGAATAAAAAAATGAATCTATATATATTTAACCAATCAGGTAACAAATATAATATAAATATATTATTTATTAATATTACCCCTACAATTACAGACATATGCAAAACAGCTAAAATTAAACTTTTCTTCTCTTGTCTTCTCTTCTCTTTTCTTTTGTTTTGTTCTATTTTATTTTGTTCTCATATCATAGTTAAACTAACGAAGAAATCATTTCTATAATATATTGCTTAAGCTTAGATTTTGGAGTTTAAGAGTTCTATGACAAGATAGCAAAGTATTTCCTTGTATTTAATTATGGATAGAAGAGGAGATGTTTCATAATTTTCTTAATCCTTTTTTTTTTTTTTCAGTTTACTTGTAAATTATTTATTACAATAAGAAAATGATAATGAAATTTTATAATTAAAGCATAGTGCATTAAACCTATTAAAATCATAATCAGACTTTAGAAATCGTGATGAAAAAACTTTCTAGAATTTAGTTCACGTCTTAGCTTATAAAGCTTGGATAATGATTTCTCCCCAAAGGGTTTGCTCCCTCCCTCCCTCCCTCCCTCACTCTCTCTCTCTCTCTCTCTCTCTCTCTCTCTTTTACAATTATTGTCAACATTCAGCTGAGGCAGCGTCTAGCAGAATGCCATAAATCTCTTCTCTTCCCTGCTCCTCTCTTCTTTTCTCTTCTCGTCTAATTCATTTTATTTCAATTAATTTCAAATAACTACCATCTTTTTTTCAATCGTTCATCACAAAATCTCAATCAAAATTGTGTATGAAAAACCAGGAGTCATGAATGCAAAAAAACACAAACTTTGGAGGGTAAAAGTTGCGGTTGAAATTATAAAGAACAACATTTGAAAATAAAAATGTATCCTTTCTCTTTGTAGGTCAAACGAAAACAAAAAAATACATTTGTAAACGAGCAAACTTTCCCAAAACCAATGAAATGGTAGTAAATAGTTCAGCTTTCTGTGATATGAATATAAAATGCGACCTTTGGTAGATCAATGACTATATACGTTAAACTGTTTTCACATGATCAATGTACGTATTTCTCATCTTACCCAGCAAAAGCCGTATAGTCAATAGCCGCTCGAATTTTACCTAAGTCCGGTCAATTGAGATGTAAATTGGCATTGAGATAAAAAGCTCTTTTGAAGTACGCTGTCGATAGCAAATTGGGTAAATATTTATTCGAAAAGATATGGGATACAGTTTAGATGAATTAGTATTATTCATGGAGAAAGTACTTTCCCCATCCTCAGTAGATATCATTTGTCTTGCTTCTCTTGCTTTTGACGCTGTAAGGCTAACATTAGGTCCTTACTGTCCTATTCTAAGCCCAAAAGAAAGAAGAAAATCGAAGTTCGATACCTATTTTAACATTCCCAGACACTGTCTGTTGATATTTTCATATTGAATTTTCTCCAGCCCCCAAATACAACTCAAGTGCTCTCATTCACAATTTCAGCTCAGTTCATTTACAAATGCTTGCAAATGTTAACAAAACAAAAAAAAATTTAGAGTCTGCATGATTTTAATATTGACGTCATCATTGTTAATCTTCAAGCTATTTTATACGATTCTATTTACAGCGCCTATAAATTCAAATCGGAATCCTCAAAAAATGCAGATATTTTGATGCATCGATTTCGCTATATATAGCTTTCTCTGCCTACACACCTATCTGCTCTAACGACACATTACAAACTAGAAATACTTCGGATTTGTTCCAACTCCTGGAATGCAAAGACAACTTAGTGATCGCGAAAAAGATGAAGCGTAAATCGGTTTACAATGCAATCAAACAAATAGAAGGCGCCGTAAGCGGAAAGGACACATTACCTACGACCTTATGTGTTTGGCGCTGTAAACTTTAAAAACTCCCTTGCTTGCGCCTTGAAATTACCACAGATGCTTCTACGGCCGGGCAAGATGAATCTGTTCAAACATCAATCAGAGGACGCGAAAATACAAGAAGTGATGGTGAAGAAAATGTTTATAAATGAAACTAAATTTGAGGATTCTGAAGTAAGTAAAAAAAAATACATTGGGACTCGGCCCACCATTAAACAGTTTTACCTACACCATCATACAGTTTTAGGATAAGGCGTTCATTCGTTAACAAAAGGTAACGTAAAGCATGAAGAGATCGTTTGGGCTTGAAACGAGTTGACATCGATCACTGTTTACAAGTCTTTAAATATTGTAGAAAACTTCGATCGAATCAATCACCGCTCATCGCGTAATCCGGAATGTGTCGACACAATACGGGTTTCACAAAAATATGAACGTAATTCAAAATACTGGCAGGTAACAGATGAACAACGAAAAATATCAAAGCTAAAAACGAGATTATTTGAAAACGATTTTTTTGCTTGATTGCCAAATACCAAAAAAATTTGAAACAAAAAAACTACCCAAATCTAGAGAAAATCTTGGGATTTCTCGGATAAATTAAATTTTTCTAATTTTGTGAATAAAAAAAGTAAATTTAAAACCGACATCGTTTTCACAAAATCATTTTGTCGAAACACTCCCATGACACTCATTAGAACTTTCATGAAAGCGCGAAACAGAGAACCTGCAGGAGCCCACAACGCATCGCCCTTCAATCAAAATGTCGCATGAGTGTTTATACTGTCGTTGGCGAAAACACAACCAACTCCAGCCTATAAGCCAAGTATAACAAATAATTGAACAAAAATTTCACAACCAGTAAGTATACAATTAAAAAGTAAGAGTCTATGACCTCAAAGTTTTGCGAAAAGAAATTCAATAACCAACAAGGTCAATAAAATTGAAAAAAAGAAAGAAAGTTTTGGAGCTACTTGAAATATAGATCTTAAAGTCAAATCCCTTCTGCCAGGTATTTCCAGTTTGGACGTGCAAAGCCTCCATGAAATGTTAAAGCAGCTATAGAGAATAACATTAAACTGCTGCTAACCGGATGCTTCTGCGGGGTGAAAAATATCAACTCAACCACTTTGAAAACGGCGAATAAAACGATTCAATTTAAATTTCATTATAAATCATCGTCATAAATGAGTTAATGACGACACTTATCTGGAATGATATGATTAAAAAGGATGTAAGAAGCAACGAAAACCTTCGAGAAAATCTGTCGATCTGTCGTAAAAGAAGCGAATATATGATGTAGAAGAGCGGGATAGAGAAAATTTGTAAATTGATTAAATTTTCGAAATGTCATCTCGAAAAGAAAAAATTAAAATATATCGTTCCATAGGGTGATACACGTAGCTAGATACATGCTACGAAATTGAACTAGTCCGCATGTGAAATGTGCCTTAAGCGAAGTCGATAGATTCTTTTTAATGTTCACCGACGATAGGATAGGTTTTCTTTTTCTTTTTTGGTTTTTTTTTTCTAGAAAAAATAGCCTAAAGACTTAAAAACACTTATCCCAGTCAAAAAGGTATTGAGTAGAAAAAACGGGACTCGACAACCAACCGAAGCAACAAAAAATGAGACATGAGAACTTAATGTTGCATTGCACTCTTCAATAAAAGCGCATATTAGAACGGGAAAGAAAAGAAATGTAACTTGTTATGGGTTTTCTAACGAGTGAGGCCACATCCCCTTAAGCTTTCGATTCAATTCATTTCTCATTAAAATCGCATTATTTTTCGTGCATATATAGAAATTCTTTTCAAAAGTAATTCCGTTTTTAAGTAAACTAAAAATCTGGTGAACAGCATGATTTCGAAACCGATACTATTGTTTTTAGGACGGCGTGGCGAAAACTGAAATGCTATGTAACGTTGTAAGTCGCAGAGTGTCTGTGATAGGCATGTCGATGCACGGTGGATTGAACAAGTGAGTATATCTCCCGATTATGAGTACAAAACTTACTTAACAAATATATATATATATATATATGTATATAGTTTTCTATGTGTGAATCCTTGAGTGTTTTATAACTAACTATAACTTAAGTGTTTCATTTATAACTAAAATATAAAATAAGTTTGTTTAAAAATATTTCAATATGGTGTACATATGAAAATGTAAAATCCAGGATTTTAGAAAACTCTTAAGTTCGAGTTCAATTAAAACTCTGAGAACAAGACGTAAAGAGAGGTAGAAATAGTAAAGCGACCGTCCAAAATACTTTAAACGCGCAACAGGCTTTTTCAAATTTTTAAAAGAATTTCTTAGAGCATTTGATAAACCTTTTGCGTACAGGTAAAAAAAAAAAAAAGACTAGTTTTTTTGAAGACTTGTTGTTATAAAATGTTACAAAAAATGAGTTTTAAAATTTATAAAATCCTGAACACTTGTATAAAATTTTTCAAATACTGTAGTTTGCTTATAATAATAAAATATAGAAAAAGTATATATAGATTAAAGCTCAAGCAACTGACAAGATTGTGTTGAAACTCAACGCTTTATGATTGTTTTAAAAAATTAAAAAAAAAAAAAAAAGAACTATTACTATACTATCGGTTAATTAATTATTATAATTATGTTTGACTACAGATTTAAAAAAGACACATAAAAGCTTTTTCAGGTTAACTAAACTACTACACATGTTTCAAATAAATTCTAAGGAAAAAATATCACGTAAACATAAACTTATTCACTCTTTTACTCTATACCAAATGTATTGGTTTCTTCCACGGCTAGCAATAATTTTTCATATAACAATTCGGGTGTCGGATAGGGCGGCAAGTCCAAGCGATTAAAACAAGTGTGAGCGCGTGGTAAAGCGTTTGGTTTACCCCATTTCTCAACGCAAAAACGTCGCGGCCCAGTGGAGCCTCGAAGAGCTGAAAAGCCTTCATATGGTATACTGGAAGTGCCAGTGACGAATTGCAATAAACGTAGTCTTTGCTCGTTGGTGAACTTTTCAATAACCTGCCAGAACCATATGATAACCTGATGATTATCATGATAACCGGAACGATATTCTGTATTCAATCGCCAATCGTTTATGTCGATTTCTGCAGTACCCGCTATAACTAGTTCAAGTTCCCGGGCGTCAAAGACCGCTACTAAACGTGAATCGACGACTTCATAGAAGCCACGCACTAAAGATTCCGTTTGTTCTTGTACGCCGCGTTCCAAACGCCACTTAATCATGCGATCTAAATATTCTCTTTTATTTTTTTCATTGACTGTGATATTTTTGCCACCCGCTTTCAGCTCACGTTCTACTACACGACCAAGCAATTCTTCGGTGACACAAAATGTTAGTCCCAAGTCTACGCCTGTGTTTATGTCGTTATCACGTATCCACTGCAAGGACTGATGAAATTCATTATCCAGTGACTCTAAGTCGCTAAGAGCTACTGGCAATCTTAATAAAGCCTTGTAAAAAGGGCGAGTAAAAAATGCATCCAACAGATACTGATGTACTAGAGCTAAGCCCAAAACGCGGCCACTAAATCGGAACCAATCGTGGCAATTATCAACAAAGGCGGACAAAGGCGACACTTGTACTGTGTAAGTATCGTTGGCCGAATACTCGAAGAGACCATAGTAGGGATTAAAAAGTTCCCGTGAAAGCAAAAAGAAAAATTCTCTGCACAAAAACATGCAGGGCAAAGAGGGTCAAATAATTTTTAAAATTAATCTTCGTTCTCAAAGTACCTGGATGGTCCTCCATAATCTAAGCCCTCTTCAGAGTCCCATAAAACAGCTAAACGGCCACGCTGCAAATCTTTTTTATTGGCTGACATGATGCGACGGAAAGCATCTTCTAATAGATGAGTGCGACGTATTTGTAATCTGAAGCAATTAAAAATATTGCATATAGCGCAAGACCAATACCATACCAATAACATAATCGTATAAACCATTACACATACTTTAACTTGTGTGGTCCCTGGCCGTAACCTTTCGATTCCAATTTTCTGTAGAAACTGCGTAATTTAGCTTCAAAATCACGTCGAAAAGGGGGCGGTGCTCGCTGAGGCATTCGCGAATTCAGCACAGGCGAGCCCTGAGGGCTACGTTCTTCAATAGGAACATAGCTCATGATCTCTTGTTCGAAGAGGCTGCAAAAACAAAAATTAAAAGAGAAAAAAAAAATCATTTAAAAATTATAGACGAATGTATCAAATGAATGAACTAATGATGACATGACACAGTTATGATATCATATTAAGTTGAATTACAATTCAATGCAAATATCGCTAAAGTCATATGTCTCGCTTTATGCGTACAAGTGCACGAACGAATAAAACTATTAGAGAAATAGGTCAAGAAACATAAGAACAGAGCCATTGTTGAATGCTATTAATTAAAAGCGTTTTTTCCCCTTTTCCTTTTCATTATTCTATATTGTAATATAAAAAAATATGATTAGTTCATTACAATGTTCGTAACGCAAATCACAACACAGACAGACATGGGACTGGCTGACTTCTACGAATGAAGCACGGGTATCAAAGAGCAACTTCCACTCAAAGAGGGCATTCGGCTCGCCATTTCTTTGTTGCAACTTTCAACGTCACTGAAGACTCAAACACAACTAGGCAGACATGTCCATAGGTCATTTGCACGAATGAGCTACAGGTAACAACAGGTTCCTCTTTCTAGCATCTTTCAAAGAATTTTTTTTCATTTATTTTTTGTTGTGATACATAATATCTACCGCAATATTTGTATAACACAATTTTAATAAATAACGGGATTTTAACATATTGAAAGATGTGAGACATATTTGTACTCCATAGCATTCGTGACAATACGTGTATGCAACATTCGGAAGGGCTTACGACAGATTACGTCAATTAATTTGCAATCATTTTCCAAATCGACGTAGGTATGTTTCTCCGTCTCCGTCTATGTATAGAACTGTCGAGCTTTTCAAAATACTTTGATAATATTTAGTAGAGCCCAGTGTACAGTGTTTTGGCCCAAAGGCAATCGCTATTGAAATTGGGTTGGATCGAAACATTTTTACGGCCACTCTTCATACAAAGACTTATTTTGGGAAATTCTTTGTATGAAAAAAACGTTGCATTTTAATATTCCTCGACCATAAAATCGATGAGTAATAGTACTCCAACTATTCTAAGTGAAAGTGGGAAGTTTGAACAAGATAGGACCGTTCGCTGAACAGCCTCCCATATAAACACTCCGACTAAACGTTAGCATTTGACAAGATCTCAATTTTGGTATTAAGAAATCGTACCAGTAACAGTTCTCAGATGTAAGGTTAGCTTGAAGCATAAATTCGAGTTTTTTTTTACGTTTTTCACCCCGTTTACGACGTATTTATTTACCTAATTTATCGCACAAACTGTGCGAAATTGTTATTGCATTTATATGAAGCGTTGATAATGACTGAAATAACCGTTACGATAAGCGATCATTGGAATAAAACATTCAAAACAGCGCACGCACTTTGCATGTCTATGACTAACGGAAATGTTGCGGTTGCAGGCGATAAGGCGTATATCAAGAACTGGACATTTGTGGCGACTGTTTTATGTTAAATCGACAGAGCATATCTAACTTATTGAATACCTAACAGGGCTTAACATGCCCCATTTTCCATAAAAAAGGACAAAAGACAAAAGCCATTGAGAGTAACGTTAGTTATCGCAGTTAGTGTTGTAGCCAGATAGTTAGCAAAGCATGTACGATATGATGTGATGTACGATTTGTCGCAAAGTTCTGTGAAGTCATATGAAAAACTCTCTGAAATACTTTATTTAAAAATATGATTAATTTTTCTAAATTGCTTTTAATTCTTAACTAAAACAAACAAGATAGAAGAAATTATTCGCGCGCGTTTTTTTTTTTTTTTTTTTGTTTTTTTGATGCAAATAAACTTTGGAATATAAAATTAGTGATGTTATTATTTTGTAATTACTTTATACCACCTTGAACTCGTCTACTTAATGCTCCATTAATAACGTAAGTCCTAAAAACATATTCAAGTTAAGCAAAACGCTGCATGTTAGAATATCTACGATCGCACACACACCATTACATTAATAACTTTATCAATGGTTGGTTTCTTTTCTTTAGCACGTACGATATTCGTTTGTTTTTGTATTCCATACGGCGGTACGAGACGGCAAGTTTTGGCGGATGCTTTCAATACCCAAGAAGGTTCGAAATATACCCGCTTTTTATTATAACAATCAGCATTTGCTGACCCGATTTAAGCACTTCTTAATTCTCTTTGTTTACTTTTCCGATCTCTGCCCATACACTTTTTTGTTCGTTTCTCATATAATGAGAACGACTTCTCTGAACAAACTTTGCGACTTTTGATACTTCTACACAAAAATTGCCCGAAAAAAAATCCTATAAAAGCTTACCAAATAAAAAAACCGTTTTAGAATAATAATATTCAAGCAGATTATTAAGAATATCTGCAAGTATTCAAAAAACACTATATGTTGCGAAAAATGGCAACACCGCAGTTTTTATATAAGACTTTGCAGCGCGCAGCGTAGCTGGTGCAGGTTTGGGAAAAGGGAAAATGGAAACAGCACCTTTATAGTCGGGCAAGCCCGTCTAGCAAATACCCTACACTACGATGTCTGCATTTTACCTTGCTTCGCTATAGACATTTCACACGTACCTGCGTCATCATAATCATTTTCACTCGTCTCTTGTAGGCTCTCTGTTAATTTTTTCCGCGAACCTGTAGTGTAATCTAAAAGCACATCGTCAGGATTTTCGTTGTCGAATTGTGGACGATGAATTTTTGTCTGCAAAATAATTCTGCCACCAAATAATGTATTGCGCGCACTGACTGGCAAATACGTTGTTTCTTAACGAAAAATTTTCCAGATCATTCTGATCTAATTCCCCTCGCACACTAACTAAATTACATTTCTACAGGTCCTCTCTGAGACATATTGCGGATGGGAATCCATCATTACGCAACAATCAAATGATTTCACCCTCTTTGCACCTTTCACTATGAGACCTTCCGAATAGTGTTGCTTTCAATCGCCAAGAAATTTGATTGTATTTATGATTTGGCGAAACAACGCCTGAGGAACTTTGTTGTTTAATTTCAAAACATTTATTGCGCCGAAAAGATGCATAATCTTAGATGTTGCGCAAGCATTTTCTTTGCTCTATCACCGCTCTATCAGTTCAGAACTATGATATCCCAATTTGAGCACATCGATTACACGCCCATCTTTTCCACGGCGCAGGGTATTATATCGCCGCCATCGTAAGTGTTGCAGAAAGTTGAAAACATTTTTTAGAAAATCGAAGCTAATGGGTAATTAATAGGGTGACGAATTCAAAGCTACACTGGTTACGCTTTGCTCATTAAAAATTTAAATATTGAGGCGATTTCATTTTTGCGAGATCCGGTGCCAAGATGTACAAATTCAGCAATTCACCTGATCATTTGATCGATCGTAAGTTGAGTTTCTACGGACATCGATTGCGGTCCACTGGACCACAAATATGCCAAAAATCAAAAAGGGTTTGTGCCAAATAGGGCAAATTGGGCCACTAGGCGCACATAGCTCGACCTTGAAAAAGAAATTGAAAAATTAATGAATTATTGTGACACCAAAGGGCATCAAAGGTAGAAGGGTGTACGAGCTCAGTGCAGATTTGAAAAATACTGCACACAACCTCTTCTCCACTCCTCGTAGAATATATTTTTATTAAGAGACGCTTTCCGGCATTAGAAGAAACTCATTGGCCATTGGACGAGCAACTGACCTTTATGAAGGCATATAAATTAATAATTTCTTTGAAAAACCACGAGTACACACACCATCAAGAGTAAATTATTCGTATAATTAAACGAAAGCTCATTAATTCGATCATTATATTTTTTCGAATATAGCAATCAGATGCTTTCGTTTCTGATGTAATTTTGTTTCTGCATATTTTGTTTTTTTTTTGCTCATTAAAAAACAAAAGTCAAAGCTTTGTTTGATTATAAATTCTAAGATTTCATTAAATAAATTTTACATAGTAATTATGGGAAGTGCCAGTAGCTGACTTAACATTTCCGTGGTAAAAAACCAACAATCGTATATTGTTTCCATCCATAAGCGTATTTTTAATGGGAGCCGCACTTGTATGAGAAAGCCCCAGGACCTAAACCGGTTTGGTCTAAATGTGTCGATATGAATTTTATCGTAATGGGTTTCATCAACTGATTGCCCCTTAAAGTACTAAAAATTAGATTTTGCTGTCATAGAAGGGCTTATTTTTCGCGAGTACCTTGCTGTAGGGCGAGACTCGAATAACAAAACTTGCGCAATCCAAATATGGCGCGGTTAGTTCCTAAGTGAAATTACTTTTATGGACAAATTTTCATTACAAAATACACTTCACTGCCAGGGGCGTACTTTTCGTCATCAAAATTCTCTTATCTGGCGGGGTGCAAAAATTTGTTAGAGTTGATTTCTGTGTCAGGCTACTACTACGAACCAATTCGCATCGTGGAATACCAATAATTGGACCGTTTTGCCACATAAAAGCTTACTTTTCATAGAAACGGCTCTACAAAAGAGGGTTCAGGACGTCGCCCGATCCGAATCAGATTCTCCACATCAATTTTTTTCAAGATTTTTGTTTCGTTGATTAATGATGTTTTCAAAATAGGCGATAGTGGCCGTGAAAATTGTCTATGCCAAGACTTTTCATGAGACGGACAGACGGCTATTTTAAAAATATTGATAATGATATGATTGGTATTTATTAGTATTCGAATGAAAGGCTTGACTATTCGACAAACGAACGGAAAGACAATTTCGTGTTAACAAAATAATGCGATGCGAAACCCAGGAGCTGTTTTCTTATAATTCTGCTGAATAACTCCTTCTTGTGCGCATAACGTTCAAATAATGTATGTGCTCAAGAGCTGGACTCGACGGAACGAACTCATCATTTACGAAATCATGAACCTGATAAAGCTTTGTTTTATTACTTTGTGATTGCAGTGGTATGACGTTGTCATGGCCATTGCAATCGCCTATAAATATATCTGCGGACAGCCTTCTACCCTTCTCTCACATTTAACGTTAAAAATTTTGCTATTGCGAAAATAAGGAAAAAGATGTAAGTCTTTACAACCACATTGATGGTAATTTGGAGAATTGAGGCACGTGTGTCGAGTCATCTAAAATCTATGATCGGTATCTGGTGTTGGTTGGAAATTTCACCAACGGCTTCATCGGCCTAGCAACAGTAACGAAAATATGTGCGCGATAGTAGATATTGAAAATTCGCGTTACAGTGTGAGTGCACAGCTTACCAGTCTGTTAATGTTACGTCTTCAGCAATATTCCGCCCTTTTTGCTGGTAAGACTTTACTTTCAGTCTCAATTACTAAGAGAAATTAAAAATAAATTATATTTAATGGTACTCTAAAGAATTCCATTGCAATGAAATTGAATTTTTCAACATATGGCTTAGCGAAATGATGCGGGCACTACTTATGTCTTCTTCTTTATTAATAAATAAGCAGGAGTTTTATGAGAAAATCGAAAACCTCCCCTGAATAAAATTCTTCTTAAATGAATTTTTGTTTATAATGAAAATGCTTTTTTTTTATCGCTGGGAATAATATTCCCTTCGCCGTTTCGCGCGCAATCTCTAGAAATATGTTTTGGGTAATCTACAAAATGGACATTCAGAGTCATTTGAGTTATATTCATTGGTGTGCTCACGTCCGGAAAGTGCTGCCCGAGAGCAGCAAAATCGGCAATCGGCAAAAAAATGGCGATTAGATTAACTTGTTCTGTCCAGAGGGACGAGAAAATCGATAAAAATCTATTAGTTATAAATAAAATCTAGACCTTCACGTGAACCACCTGCATATGAATATGTTTTTATGCCTAACGAGATACTTTGTTCACACGCAGATCACTGCCCAACAACGAGACTGGGCTGCCACCCTAATGAGCTGCGTAGAACTAAAGCTCGTACAAAAGCGCACTCTTTGGTTGTCTTAACAAACTATTCTCGAACTCGAAATTTATGAACTGAAAAGATCATGGGAGTTACAATACGAGAAGCCAAGACTCGCGAACAGAGGGGTAGACAAGCTTAAAGCAAATCAATTAGAAAGTGATTCCGAGTCGATCGGTAAAGTAAAAGATTTGCTCTCTCAAATCCTGCTGGCTGTTGCATAAATCCCCCCAAACTTAACATGCCCTTCTACCACAGGCGGTGTAAGGCATGAAAAATGAATTATGTATAAAATTGATTAGCTTAAGAGCTCAAGTAGTCTTAAGAGTCGTAGCCATGTACATTGTTCGTTTACTTCTTAATCTATCCGATCCGGTTGCCTATGGATTTATACGGGGTTCTCGAACTCGTTTAGCTTGATCTACGATACTCAAAATAACCAAACCGAAAATAACTAAACACTAACCATCTCAGTTGTCAGTGTCAATCTGACATTCGGTATAGATATTTACGAACTCAGTGCAAGCGCAGTGCAATAGTAGCCGTAATCGGATATATATATAGATATGACATTAATTAGCTAAACATTCTAAAGCGAAAGGTATTATAAATTAAAAAATATATTTGAGAAAAAATGTACAATGAAAGGAAACAATCACACAATTACTACTTACATGGCCCAAACAATATAAGCAGCCTTTGAAAAGAATCCCATTTTTTTATGAAAATATCGCTTGTGACACAATTGTTGCGTAAAGACAAAAAGTGCGCTAAGTGCATCGACATGAATTCGTACAATGTCTTCGCAAGCGTTGTTAATAATATTCCAGGACTTACAATGGACACAGCAGTACTTTTTATATTTCCACGCACACGCATTGCAAATTTGTTTTTATTTTACTTTCTTTTTATTTTCAACAAACCTATTTGACTTTGAGACAATCACTTCGATAAATGTACGATATTTCCATCGAATAGATTATGTATGTATGTATGTATGTATGTAATTCGCATATTTCCTCCTTGAAAACGCATTTTAATCGTTTATAGAAATTCAATACAAATTGCAAATATTACGAAAATAGGAGGACGGTAGACTTTCGATCCCCGCGAGCGCACATCCTGGTATATTGCGGTATGTCACTACAATAACACTACGCACATTCACTTCATATATTTTCAAAATTATTTTATTTGTTTTATTTAATGATTTTAGTACACATGCATTAATGTTCTCATTATCCAGGGAGTGGGTGAGGCTTTCACAAAGAAATAAAACAATCAGCCGCATGATTGCGTTCACTGCGAAAGCGCGGCTTTTCCATTTATCGTTTCTTTTTTTTTTTTTTGTGATAATTTTTTGTCGAATATAGTTTTTGCTTTATTTTTACAAGAATTAACCCTAAGTTAAACGATGTTTGTCATTATACCCTACTCCACTTATGGTGCAGGGTATATCAAGTCAGTGCGGACGTATGTAACACCCGAAAGGGCTTAAGGCAGGCCCACCTCACATTATACCAATCGATTCAGAACCTGTTTTTAATCGATCTAAGCCCGTCTGCCGCCTAATGTCTGTCCATGTATTTTTGTGTTCAAGCTGTAGGTCGCAACTTTTGAGATATTTTGATGATATTTGGTACACAGACGTACTTTGGCCCAACTACGAACGCTATTGAAAGTAGTTCGGATCAGCCCAATTTTTGGAGTACTCGGCCATGAGAAATTTGTCATTTTCAAAATTTCTCGCCAAAAGCGGCTAAGTGGTGGTAATTCGACATTCCAAATTGGTATGAAAACTTTGCACCGACTTGGGGCAACCTTTTTGAACCCGCTCGCATATAACCGTTCCTACGGAAATGCAAGCTTTACATGGTAAAAAGGTCGAATTTGTAATATTCCAAGGCGAAAATGAACTCATAATAGTAAATTGACAAACAAATGTATCTTAGCGAATTTGGACTACGTGGTCCTATTTCTTGAATACCACCGCCTATGAAGATCCTCATGAAAGCTTAATTTTTGATTCTTTTGTGACGCATGATAGTAGTTAAATAAAAAAATTAATGGACCCAATTGGAACCACATAGGACTATTTCTTGGCCCCACTCCATATAAGATTAAGAGGGTTAAATTTTTATAATTCGTAGTAACGTTTCAGCAAAAAGAATTGACGGTAGTGAATTTGTATTGCATAGGTCTACTTTTCTTTTGGACCACAACATATATAGACGCTATCATGAAACGCCAACTCTTATGTGGAGAGAAAATCGAACCGTCCACACTTATGACTTTGCGTGAACATAATGTGTACTTTTTCGAACATTATTATCAAAACGAGCAGATAACTATACTAGGCAAAGTGGTGTAGGGTGTGTAATAATCGGCGTTGCCCGATTATAATGTTCATACTTGCTTTTTTAATAAATGAAGCAAAGAGATCGCTACTCCCTATCTTTCCTATATCAGCATGACAATGTTCCGTTATGCTAACAAAATAAAGCCATTAATTAGTTATTGGCCACCAGTCATTCGGATTATTTCCGGCAGACGATGATCTATTTCCAGAAGGGAAGAACTACAAGCACAGAAAGTGTGAGAGTAAAATAATATGCTGCAGCAATACTGTAATACATGTCTTTAACGCCGACTTTATGCAACATCGGCCTTAAGGGATTATATCGGCTTTAAAATTTCAAAAGAATTTATTTTTTGTTTTATCGATTATTAATATTATTATTATTATTATTATTATTATTATTATAATCTATTTAGACCAAAGAAATAAACTCTAAGACTAAACAAAATAGGATGAGCACTAGCAACTAATATCTGATAGCACAACACATCAAGAATATATCCTCAAAGTTTGAAGGTAGTCGGAGCGAAATTATAGAAGGGACTTTGAACTTTTCTATTACTCCTTTATCTGCCACTAATCTCGCAAGCCGCTTAGTCACTTTTTCGTCAAAAGACTGCATTCGAAGTCGGTCGGACTTTCTTTTCTTTAATTACAACTTATTTTCATTGCATTGGTTCTGGTACATAGTGTAGATTGTAACAAAAACTGTACTTTTTTGCATGCAATCCTATCGACAATGAAAATTTCGATTTATTTGTTGATTCCTTCGTTCAATCACGTGCACCAGAAAATCTTCGGTTTTTTATTTTGAATTCAGTTATCACGCGTTCACGAGTTCACGATGTGCGAACAACGCGAGAATAGATTTTCTTAAGAGATGTCCGCAGACCAGGTCTGAACTTCTTCAAAATTGAAGAAATATGTGTTTTCTTTACCCTGCTTTACCGCACTCAATCTAATCTATTAAGATGGATTCAGTTCTCTTTCTCTCTCTTTGACTAAAGAGAGCCACTGTCTAACTAATCGATCAGTTATCGTACATCACAAGGTTAACTTTACTTTAGACTTCAGTTTCCGTTATAAAAAGCACGAAAACTCTGTTAGTTTAGACGAATGCTTCGACTCGAACTAATTTTATTAGATTGGAGCAAGTTTCCCAGCCGTTTCTCATGCGTATACGTACGCATAAAATTTGAAATAAATTTTGTGAATTACTTATAAAAATATAAAAATTTTTGGCTTTTTTGTTTGCTAAATGTTTCTAATTTTCTTCTTTATTTTTCTATCAAAATCACAGGCGGTTCTCAAAACTATATTTAAAAAATTGTTTTTGTTATCACATTAAGCCTATTTCGCGGACCGGACCGGACTGGAACGACCCGGCTCGACGCATAACTAAAGTAGAAATTTTTCCTATTTCCTTAATTTGTAGCGCTTTAAATTGGGGCTTAAATTGTCCTTCCCCTAGCTCGGCCGTGACCATACGCACAATTTCCCAACAAAAATCTATGTAAACGAATCAGAATATCTGGCCATAGTTTTAACTTTATTTTTCCAAATAATCTACAGTGATATCAAAAGTACAATGGCCACGATACTTCTTCACGCTATAAATGTAAACCGCATTCGAAGTAGTGATGCGCATTAGAAGATCAAGTCAAGTCCATATACAACCTCTTCCTCTCCCTTTACTCCCCATACTTTACGTATGGGTTCACAAGTTAAGTTTGAAAAATTGAAGGCGAACATTAGAAAACGAAACACAATTGGTCGGCTGATATATCTATCGTGGGCAAAAAACTGTTCATTTTTTGTGTACCTGCTTGAGATGGCGCGTACTCGAAGCTCACTTGAAAGCAAATACGATATTTTTATTAAATATTTTTTATTAAAATTCAAAAAAAAATGCATAGTATTTATTGTAGGATTTTATAAAAAAATATTAAAATTTCTTCTATTTTTTTTTTTTAATTTTCATAATAACAATATACAGTACGTTATGTAGGAGAAAAATTTGAATTTTAAAACATTTTCAGTCGAGACAGTTTTTTCTGAATTTTCGTTTTTTATGCATTTTAATTAATTAATTTTTTTTTTTTTTTTTTTTATCTTATTATTGTTATATTATAAGATTATCATCATTATTTATGTTTCCTTTTTCAAGTTTTATTATCACATTTCATATCATCACAGCCTGAAATCGTCCATATTAAATAATACTGTTTGAGAACACACATCTATTTATGACAGACAGACGCGAAAATAATTAACTTGAGAGAAAATTATAAAAACATTTATACTTGAATTATTGTTTATAACTGATTAATTTATTGTTAATTAAAGAACAATTAGTTCAAAAATGAGAAAAATGAATAAAGGAAAAAACGAAAAAACGAAAAAAAGAAAAAATGAAAAAAGCAATGAGTGCCACGGTATACGTATACAAAGTATCGACCGACCACTTTTTCTTTTTTTCTATTAAACGAAACTAACGCGCGCACTTCAACGATGCGTACAGAAATAGCTTCCGATTGTAAAATAACGTGCGCGTAACACTTTCAATTTCGCACAGTAGTTAGTGAATGAATGAATGAATGTATGTTTTTGTTGTTAATGGAAAAAATTAACAACACAGACAAGCACTTATTATTTAATAATTATTTTTAATTTTTAACTAATGGTGGCGGTGGCAGTGTTAGCAGCAACATATTGAAACATTTCATGATGTTGTCAGCGATTAAATACACTCGCATGCAGCGAGGTTGCTTGTTACCGGCAGCAAAGGAATGAGAGAGCGAAACGTTTCATCTCATGCGCAATGAGAGCAATTCCATGCGCGAGACTCGGCAACATTGAAAAATGTTACGGTTTAAACATTTCTAATCGACAGATTTGTCCTGTAAACATGCTGCCGCGTTATGAGAAAACGGCGAACACGACGTCGATAACATAATCCTTGTGAACACCCTCATAGGTACACACACCGATTGACGCATGCAGGCACACAAACCACTCTATAAGAGAATTTGAAAAAAGTCATACATAATGACTTGTCATACATAATGACTTTATTCAATCTCGTTCAAGCTCTTACTATGAGGTGAAGCTGACAAAGTACAGATTACAGATAACATTGTCGTTACACTTACTGTAGCAAATCGGCATTTAATTATAGTTTGCTTTTTACACCGTACATCGTTCGTACGGCTTAAGTATGTACGTATTAAGTTTGTGCGAGCAGAAGAGCTTCAGACAGATCCCGTGCTATTATAGCGATCGATTCATTCGATTATCTCCGAACGGTCCGAAGCTTGTCCGCCTGTTCATCTGATTTACGCCCATGTGTGTTCTCGTTTAGTCTGCAGATCGTAAATTATGTGATAGTTTGATAAACTTTGATACACGAACCAACATTATTGGCCGAAGGACGAACATTATTAAACATGATTGGGGCCGGGCGACTTTTCAATCCACTTCCCATATAACGCCTTATTTTGAAAAGTCGTCATATGCATCCCTGCACTAATGCGAAGTCGCTTAGGGTATTTAATGACCGTCCGTGGCTGACTATACTGTGCTTACTTGGTTTTTATATTCGTTATAGGAGATATATTTGGTTTATCAAATATTTATTGCGGGCAAAAGCATATACACTCTTGACAAGCATGAATATTGGAATCGACTTATCCATCCCTGTTTCACTGGCCATCTGATACCGATCTCAAAATATTCTTAGAAAAAGAAAAGAAACTTGCTCTCAAGTCTGAGCCCACTATATACAAAAAAAAAAAAAAAAAAAACTAATCAGTTTATCGTCTCAAAATTGAAGCTCTAAGTTTGGTCGCACAATTTTTGTCTTCACAAAATCCACTTCGCCTACAATTATGAAGAAGATGACAAGAATATCTACGGGCGCAGTTTCGACCCTGTGCAATTACATGAACATTTTGATTTTAAACGTACACAATATGTACCTTACGATGCCATTGACATACCAATTGGTATCATCCACCATCTAGACGCCACTATTGTAATAAGTTCGAGTAAACCGAATAAAATCCTTTTCCTATGTTCGGTTATGCGACGTTATCATTTAATATTCCATTTTAATCTCGGCCCAATTGATTGACATCTTCATTATCACGCATACCATCATTTTAGGGTCCACACATTCATTTTCTTCATTTTGTTTGTCCGTCCGTCAGTTGTCAGGGTCCAAGTTACAAACAATTGGTAGTAGTGGTTGGTAGTCAATTTACATAAGGTTTGTGTTCAAAATTTGCCTGCACATGGCTTCTTACTCGTTTTCTACAACGGCTAAGCCATGGTATGGCAAGTGCTCTCGTTATCCGCATGGGAGAGCATAGAAAGCGCCATGGGGTATAAAAAGTGTCACTTGTTGAAATTTGAAAGCAGATTTTGCTTTAGTTTGATGCTAAGATATGGCAAATATGTTCTGAACAAAATACCGCCCAAGTATTTGTCCAACGCGGCTTAAAACGGACTGACGCACATGGTGGCCTCAATTGTTAATTACTCTGTTCGTTATGGTTAATGGCAATTGCTACGCAGCTCCATGTCTCGTGAATTTCTATGGCCGGAAATTGAGATCATAGATATTGAGAACATGTGCAACATGTGCGCAGCAGGATTGCACTACGTGCCATACTCTCAATGAGAGACCCTTCATATTCTCGATCAATATCAAACTCTAGATCAATCTGTCTGTCTGCCGGCTTCAAATATCGCAAATCCAAGGCAAGCTATTACAGGGAGCTTGGTATTGTGACAATGTGCCGGACCAATCAAAGCACGCGCCTACAGTGTAACAGTGTAAGTTGCAATCCCGTCGGTTTTCAAAAGCCAAAGAAATTACATCGTTTTTTTGTTCATCACTCATAAACTATAGCAGATACACGGATAAAATTTGAAACGTCTATTCGATGGGTGACCGTACCCTGTGACTGTATAAAAATGGTAAAAAATTATCGAGGTCTATCCGGTCCATCCCGTATTATAGAGTATCGAATAACTTCGTACATGTGAGAGGTTCGACCACAGACTACTATTATCGAAATTTTATTACATACTAGTAATTTCGTCCGTTAACATTTACGTGTTTTCGTGTTATGTACCTACGGCTAAAACCGGGCGAACAGTCATAATACTATCTTTCCTTTCGTAATGTGGAAACTTGCAGTTATAGTGCGTTAAATAAAGGAAAATTGTTCCCATTATGCGAATTTTTCTTTTTATATCTCTTCCCTCATATTTCTTCCCGGAATACTTTCACCGCAATTTACCGAAGCATTGGGCGAATATAAAGTTGACGATTTTTTAATATGAAATAAACCGTACGACATAAACAGCTTCTATCTGCTACCTACCTATTATTTGGTTTTTTTCATACATATACATATATATAGGTGCACTGTAGCGCTTAACACTGCAGATTCGCGGTCCGCCGTCCGCCTTCGTTTCGTGAACGGTTAATACAGTGTAACAGTTTAGTAAAATTTGTACCCATACAAATAATGAGAATGAAATGGCAACCAAGTGTAAAGGGCTGAGCTACTACTGTCATTGATAATAGAAAGACTAAAAGTCCCTGAGATTTTACTACTTCTAGCTTTGAATAAAATGATGGGACATCTTGTCATTTGACTCTCTCGTGTTTTACATAATCATAATAATGTATGTATTGCTTATATTTCAAATTTCAATATTTTATACAACTTGGCAGCATTTTTCATGTATTTGCTCGAAGTTAGGAAGATTGAATGTTCTCCTACTTATTTCGCCTTTAGGCGAAGTCAAAGGAGGGCGAAGTCAAAGGAGTGAGTAATGTAACGATTGTTCTATTCTTCGAATGTGTATTCTTTAGAAGTCGTGACAAATCGAAATGGCATAAGAAGTAAAAAGGGAAAGTAGTGAACCTATTGTAATACTTATTAAGGACGCGTAAATGAGGTAAATCCTGGTTTTTCGTCAACAATTATAAAAAATGAAATTTGACTCGTGTGTAACTTGATTGATGGCATTTAAGTATAGTACGCAGGTGGTCGTTAACGGGCAAAGCTCAAAAATTCAAGGAAAACATCTCTTTCGAGTAATTAATTTTTTAAAAAAACTTTTTTAGCAAAAAATTGGTAGTAGTTCTGCCCCTGAATGCGTATGAATTGTTTCGATGCTGATGGGTGTTTTAAATAAAATAAATTTCTTACTACCCCGAGACGATAGTCACTAGTTTATTAAGCTAGTTCCGAGGCATTAGCATAAGTTCAAGTTTCATCGCCATTATATATTTTAGGTCATTATCACTCATAGAAAACATTTGGTATGACATTTCAAGAGAACGTGTTCTTTCGTATACAAATTCCAACCTTTTAGAATAAGACGAGAAGACACGCGAACCGAGTCCAAATCATCCTTCAAAATTGTTTGTATTGATCCTTTTGACATGCCAGCAACATCTACAAAGTCTCTTTCCCTCAATATAGTTGAGTCTCAATAGTTGAGAAGAAAGTTCGAAGGCCATCCTGAATGAGCTTCGTTTACGATTACCTCACGACCCTCATTAAATGACTTGTTGCGCTTAAAAACTAATGATCTTGGAAATCACACATCACCGTAACACCTTTGCAATATTTTTAATTCATTTCATTTTATTTTTATATCCACCATTAAAGGAGGGGGGTGTACTCACTTGGCCATACTGTTTGCAGCACCCAAAAAGAAGGTTCAGAGACCCTATAAAGCATATATATTCTTGATCAGCAGGAAATTCTAAATTGATCAAGCCATGTCTGTCCGTCTGATAAATTTTTATACCGAATTTGTCTGAGATTAATATCTAATATGAAATGAAGAGAATTGAAGAGAATTGCATTAAGGAGGAGAGAGAGGGAACATTTGATGAGATCTTCGATGCATATTTCTGCATGTTACATATATAAAAATTAATTTAGCATACTCCTGTCGTGTTCGCTGATGGATAAAAAAGCATTATTTCTCAAATATTTTTACAAGACACGAGTTAAAAGCGAATCAATGAAATTACTGAAGCAGGATCAGCCAACCATTGCATTGCGTTCAACTAAAGCTCAACCGAGATCGCAATGCATTGCAATGATAGTAAATAAACTTGAAGAATAATTGCGGTTTGTTACGAAGTGGCAGGAAGTGTTTAACAATTTTGTTTTGGTGACCTTTAATTAATTGATACCGACATCTAATAAGTTTATTGAACTTATTATTAAATTCATTAATGGATTGAAACGGTAATCAATTTAGACAAATTCTGGTAGAATATCGGGAAACTTTTTCTAAATGTATTCATTACAAAAAGGCGTGAGAACAGTTTTTGGTGAATTGAAATGGAAAATCTTAAACAAATTAGTTAAGACATTATTTAAATCGTTCCTGAATGTTTTTGCGTTTCTTTTTTTCTAAATCGTAATTTTTTATTGCCGCGAAAATATTGCTTTATATACATAAATATATATATATATATATATAGTTATTTATTTATATATTTATTTTTATATAACAAAGAGTATCATTGTTGGGCGTAGCTGGACATTAAACGTTGTTCATTGTTGTTATTAATTAGCGACAACTTGAACACCAGCTATGTGTCTTTAATCAAATAAGTCACATTTGCATATTGAGCAAAATATCGATAAGTAAATATGTATCAAAACATATATAGAAACTTATGTATTGTATGAGGATGCATTATAATAAGCAAATTTTGTCCGGCTTTTAAATACCCTACAATCCGATTGGTTTCAATATCTTGCCAGAAAACCCGTTTATGAATTCTCCGTTTCTTGGGGATTTTTTCGATATGTGTTGCCAAAAGTGAACACCATTTTTCTTGTTCTTTCAAACATTCTCCTCATTGCCCAGCGAAACATGCTGACATATAGAAAGAGTGATATATCTGGAGTTGCGCGCACAGTTTGAAGAAGCAGAAATTCCTAAATTGTAAGCCATAATCAGTGGAAAGAATGGGGGACTGCACTTTAGAGCAGCTTTTCGCAAGAGCTAAGCCAACAAAGTTTGTTATATTGCGGTACCGTTACAAGAGCGCGACAATTAAGCGCGATTTTTGATCAAACTTTCGGCATTTCTTTCTATTAATTAGATTGAAACATTGAAAGATATTTTCTTTGGGAAACCGCCAGGTTATGCGGAATTCAACGCACATTGATCGCCGATGCTCCACAAGGACTCATCGAAAATTGCATTAACGAGTTCATACTGATCATCCTAACAATTAGCAATGCTCGCCTGTGACGTTAAGATAGATAACCGTTTCGGGTTATCAGTGGATGCATTGCATTATCTTGTTCCACAACGAGCGACGTTTGTGACGAACGAGTAACGGATAACGAAATCAGCGACATATAAGCAATTGTTGTTGCTTGATCCTCGCCAAGGGAATATAGGTTTGATTTTCAATACGCTAATGCAGTTTTTCAACCGAAACCCATTACGAGTAAAGCAAACGGCTTCCAGTCCACTCGAAATGCTGCATACGATAACCACAAAAATAGCAAATGGCTAATGTCCCACAGCTTTCTGGATGCCTTAGCTTTTTCAATTTAATTTATACATAAATAATTTTTAATTATTTGCTTTAAATTTATAACTATGACTATTTAATTAATAGTTTATTTAATAGAAGACTTTTGATAACGTTGTCGGTTGACGCAATATTTCCATATAAAGAAATAACAGCGACCCAGACTAACAACTAACAAAACGTAATTAAATTCTATGTCGAATTATTTAAACAAATAAAAGTAAGCCAACGGTACGCATCTCTCTTCTGCCGCCTGCGTTTTTATTTGTGCTTTTGCTCTTGTAATTGAAGTTCTTGGTATGATTAAGAAGTAGTTTATGTAGCACTCCACACACCTCTCGCTTCAAATAGTTTTTCTCTAAGAATGTGATGACACCGAAGAGCACTCTTACAAGATCTCATCATTTCCTTTTTTTCAGAACATTTTGCTATGCGCATCATCCTGATGTTCTCTTCCCTGAATGAGGTACTATCGTCAAAAACAACTTTTAGGATAATGATTGAAAGGTTAGAACCTTCTGTAACTGCGCTAAAGAAATCTTCTAGAATACCGAAGATTACCATAATCTATTAATCAAAAAAAAAAACAACAACGATCTATATAACAAAAGAGAAAAACAAATGAAAAAAATCGGAGTAGGTCAACTAGGCCGGTCCAAAGTTTTCCTAGCAATTTAGAATGCCGAAATACTATTAATTAGCCACTTTTGTCAGGAAATTTTGAAAATTGCAATTTTTTTCATACATCGACTTTTCAAAATGTGGCGTTATATAAGGATTGGTCGAAAAAGTGGACCAATCCAAACCATATTCAATTTTCCGCATACACTTAACATGACAAACTACTATTTTTTGCCGATTTTTGCGAAACAGATATGTTAAAAATGATACATTTTAGCCCAAGGATGGTCCTCATTTTCATTATCAGACACATTAGAATTGCTGATAAGCAAACTCTGCACCTATGATCCTTCCCGGCCTCGCGTATAAGAGACAAACAGAAATAAAAAAAGAAGACAAACAGAAATAAACAAATAAAAAGACTAAAAACATTATAGTCGAGGAGATAAATACCCTATACCTACAACGCCTATGTCTAGTACAACTGCTCACTTATTTTCGTGATAGAATACTCAAAACGATATTTTGTTCCCATGTAGAGGCATACTTTTCGTGAGAGCCCTTACATTGGGTGGAATCGAAACAGTAGACTTACATGATGCAGACATGGACTAATTTTCATCATAAAATTCGTTATTGTGGCAAACTTCTTAGAAATATCTCAAAACTAGCGACCTATAAGTTAGAAACAAACAACTTGGACATACATCAGACGAAAGCACGAATCTCAGACACTGATTCCGAATCGAGCTGTGTTATAAAAAATTGTAAAGGTTTCTCAGCGTCACACTCATTCGCACAAACTTACCATTCTTCTTTATAGCAATAGAGATAAGAGAGGTATTTGGCTATAATTGAAGCATAGGTGTATTCGTATATTTGTGTTTAAGCGCGCAACAGATCGTGTATAGTAGAGCAAAGGCAGAGGTACGTTCCATACATTTCAAAACAAATTGTCATGCCTTACAAATATCATTGAAACCATATGTAACGATATGTTATTATGCTTTATATAATTTATGTATAGTCTCTTAGCAATTTTGGACGAAAAGTTAGTTTGATTTTTTGTCTTTTCGAGTTTATTTAAATGAAAGTGGTACGGAATGGCAAACAAAATATCTTTCTACAGAGAAGACTTAAGATTTTCTGTCCATACATTCATAGACAGGCATGGATTAAGCAATTCCGCTTTTCAAGTCGATCAGGAATGTACAGGGGATGGACAAAATAATATGAACACCTGATACATACACAAGGCGCCAGGCCACTATTTGATGGTAAAACAGCTTCAAATTTTTCGCGGAATAAATTCGTAGAGTGTCTGAATAGCTCTCAACGGAGTGCTCCTGCATTCTTGTGCCCATACTGCCGACAATTGCTTCAATGATGTTGGAGATGGGAATCCGCTTCACATTTTCCCTGCCAAAACTCCCCATAACGGTTTCCTTACGTTGAGATCTAGCGATTGTGCTAGCGAGATAAAATGTTTGATGATATTTTGATGCTCCTTAAACCAAAACTGAACCTTTTTGGGCCTGAGAGCATTATCATCTTAGAATATGGCAGTGTTTCACAACATTATGCTAACCGTAACAAAAATTTCATCACTGGTGATATTGACATATTCATTCACAGTAGTCCGCAGTAATCCGACGTTAACGAGAGGATCAGCTGAATATCACGATATAGCCGCTCAAGTCCAAATAACGGAACCTCTGGCTGTAGTAAGTAGGCAATCCAGATCGTAGACTTTTCTTGCGGTAAGTGCACACATAAACCGGACCATTTATAGAATACCACATTCTACGACTGTAGCACCAATTCTCTCGCAATTTAGCGTTGCCTTTCATTGCATTCGCAGCTCTTCCATGAATGTGAACTTTCTGAAGCTCCTGCCATACTGTTTTTGTCGAAACAGTATTACTCACGTGAGTGCTTAGTTCTGCTATCACTTTTGCTGCAGTAGTTTTATGTTGTCTGGCTATGATCCTTTTTGATGGCCGTCGTTCCCAGTTAGTTAACTCTGGGTTCCTCCCACTATTTCTCTTCGTGGATAATGTTTTACCACAGATTTCACCGATCGCTTTTTTTAATCCCCGCAAAAGAAACATAACCTAAAATATTTGGCGCATGAACTCTCTAATACATGCGTGTCACATTTTTTGCACGTAACCACGTCATGCGTGTACACTACAAAGTCTTTGATATTGTGGACAGACCATCTGTGGTAGACCTGATAAATATATATTTGGCTCGAGTTTTGATGTTTTCATTTCTTATAATAATTTTAGTCTTTTTCATACCCGCCACTGAAAGACCCCCAGAAGGCACCTTCAAAGACCCTTTAAAGTATATATATTCTTGATCAACATGATCAGCATTATCAATAAATAAGTTTAAGCACATTTATTAGTTTTTCAGGCCATCACATCAGCAATTCAATACATAGACCGATCAATCAAAATATAATAGTTCCTCTTATTCAAGATTGATGCCTATTAGAGCATATATTTTGGGAGTCATGTTCGATACAAATTTTTAAATGAAGCTATAATCCCTTGTCAGAGGTCAATTACTACTGCTTCCCTTTATTGGTGGTCATTGGTTTTTCTAGACATTATAAAAGGATGTGATTAACTAGATTTATTCTTTCACGCAGAAGCATGAGCAGCCCACAATTTACGTATTTTATGCTAAGCTTTAAAGCGAGTATTTAGCAAAAAAGTTTAAAACTTCGTTTCAAAAATGAGAGCGATCCACGTAAAAACATGACCACAACGAGCAAAAAACCTAAGCAGATTGAACTAATACTTTAAAGATGCAATTCCTATGGCTACCTAAAGGGTCCCTTCTTACGATGGCCTAATTGGTACACCTGCAATTACGAATGTACGTGACAAGTAGAACAAGCTCTATTTATTAGTCGAAGGTGGAGAATATTCGAAAATTGCCTCAATGTGAACATAATTTCCCTATTTTGTTCGACGTTTGCTGTAGATAAGTCTGTCCTACTCATGTTGGTGCTTTGTTTGTTCAAGTCAAACCTCGAATACTTATTAGCACGTATATGAAAATCACTTTTCTTTGAAAGTCTATGTATAAGTGCACTCCTTGATCCAATTTTTTCGTAAAACTTTCATTTTCTTTCCGTAGGCATTGTTGGTGTGACTTTCTGTGGATACTTGAACAAAATTTGTAAAGCATTTTAATAACACCTTCTCATGTGTAACCCAAATACCAAAATATCACCAACTCCGCGCAATACACTGGTGCATATATCCGTTCATTGCGGAGCAATTAAGGGTGAACAACATTCTACGTTTAATACGCATAACACTTACCTCAATAACATAGTTAACTGCAGATCATGTGAAAACCTTTCCAATGCAGGAACACCTTCGACTCTTAAAATGTTAATCTTTTCACGTAATGAACGCGAAACATTATTTTGTCCTTGGCGTTCACGTAAAATTTCAATAATGTTAGGTTGACGTAAGAAAGCGATAACCTGAAATTGACCAAAGCGAAAGAAACCGATTAGCAAAACAAGATAATCATTTTCGACACAGTTTTCGCGAATCCTTGATACCTATAATCTCAAACTAATATAAAAAAAATTGCCAACTCTTTCGTTAACTATGGCAATGATTTCACGTAGTGCTTTTAAAGCCATCATATATTTGAGTCTTTCTTTAAATCAATATGTGCGGCGTCGATTTCAAGTTGAAATTTTTCGCTTATAGCAAGTACGCCTGCGGAGTGGTAATGTCTACATGTGGCCTTCATATATTTCTCTACTTAGTTTTAGGCGCCAACAACTCGCAAGTTACATATGAGCTTTGGCTATCAACTATGACCATATATGGTTAGTTTACCACTTCATCTACAGATAACGGAAGAACACACAAACATGGTCGAAGGAGCTTAGGAATTTACGCTGTTTAAAAATATTATGGGATCTCGGATTCGCATTTTTGAGAGTCATGGATTAAATTAAAAATCTGCCCAGCAACTGCAGAATAGGAAATAGATCTAAAAATCTTATTAACATAATCAAATTACTTTTTCATTATAAGCAACGGGGACCTCACTGTAACTGCTGGTACCTCCGCTAGTATTAGCAACGCAATTTTGAAAGCCGTTAAAGCCCGGAGTTGTATTATCGTTTTGCATGTTCTGGGTATGACGCGATGACGTTGTAGGTCGTGGTGGCGGTAGTGGGGGTAACCCTACTGAGGAAGACATACAATTCCCATCTAAAGTATCATAGTGCTGTTGACGATGTCGTATTATGCGTGGACATTCAATGGGCAGACGCGGATCCATGAATGAAGTTTTCCGATTTTTGTGGTCGATGAAAAACTGCTTACCAGACTGATCGAGCTTTGTTTCCCAACACGAAGGTAAATCACGATTAAGCTGGGCAAAAGAATTTACCAAGCCCACTAAATCTTTATTGTATTGATAACGTTGAAAACTATAAGGATCACGACGTATACGTATAACCATGTGTTTAAGGGCAGCATTGCGGTTATAAATAGCAAGGGCATCTTCGTTGGTATGTAACATAGAATAAAAATCGGGACGGCAGAGCATCAATACAGCAGGATGTGGAAACAGATTATTAAGGGTTTGCATATTGGCAGCAGCTGCCGCAGCTCCATTGGTGTTGATGACGGCAGTATTATTTGCTTGGTTATTATTCTGAATGAAAGCGTGCGAGAGTTGTGAAACATGTGAGTAGGCAGTGTGGTGCAAATGATTATCATTACTTGCACCAGTCGCACCAGCAGTGGAAGAACGATTCTCACTGGTAATAGTTCGACGTATAGATTGATATCGTCTGTCCAACTGTTGGCGATGGTGCTGTTCACGTCCGCCATGATCGTTTAAGGCAGATGAACCATTTGAACCAGGACGTAACCAGGATGTTGTGCGTGTTGTATGGTCTATATAGAATACACGACCATGGCTATCCATACGAGCTTCCCAAGCGGGAGGCAAAGGTTCGGTTGCGCCACCAGTGGCACTTGATTCTGCTTCCACACCAAAAATGCCGCTGGTGCGTAGTAAACCGCCAGCTGCTTCTCTTTCCGGTATAGAAGGTAACCTTGTACTGGTTATATGAACTACTCCTAAGTCTTCACCGCTAACATCATCATCGTCGTTGTTGTCAATTAGTTCAATGGCTGCATGACTAGTACTTGTTCCACCGCTAAGTTGTACTATATCAGCTGTACGTATACGATCCCTATCAAAAGTTGCGTTATTCAAAGCTGGTGAAGAAGGTGGCGGTGTTCTGCTATTCAGGTAATTATAATCTACCAAATGCCCACTTATACCACTATTAGAACCTATATAGCTGTCTTCCAAATTATTATTTAAAGGTGCAGCAGATTGCATACGCGCATGACGTCGCGCATGGTGTGTTGGTGTAGGAGGGCAGATAAGATTAGATGGTACTGTTGCAGTTGCCACACCTGCTCCCACACCACCTACACGCTTCAATAAGCGCTGCTGTGGACGAGCATGTATCACAGGCGTAGCAAGCGGTCCTGAAGACACTTGTTGAGTCTCTGGACTCAACTGAAAATCTAGGGGCGAAGCACTACGTGTTGAACAGCCCGACGGAGGACTGCGATGACGTTTTGGTGATAGCATCAAACGACTAGGCGAATGCGGTTGCGATTGTTGCCGCTCCTCATAAACAGACTTTCCATTAGACAGCGTACGTGTCAATGGCCTATGCTGACGAATAGGAGCTTGCGGAAATTGTTCAGAGGAACTACTATCTTTTACAGGAAATGTGGGAAATTCGTATGAATCTGTAGCGGGCACTTTTTTTGTAGAGATCGTATTAATATAACTATCTGGACCAATTTTTTTTTTGATTAATGGTTTAAATTTCATAGGGGGTGGAGAAGACGTGTTGTAGAGTTCATACTGAGGACTTGTAGTCGAAGAGTTGCTGGAATTGGCACTATTCAGCAGTAGAAGGGGAGAATTATTGGCACTGTTCGAAATGCTGCCGAAAGTACTTTGCATACTTCCAAATTCATCTAAACTTTCGTCAGTATCCAAAATATCAAATTTAAATACTTCTCCTTGCAATCGAAAATCTCTGCCTAATGCTCGCGGAGGCCAAGAGCGTTCAAGGGGACGATGTTGAGGTTGACGCAAATGTTTTTGTCTTCTGTGTATATGAGATAATTCCTTACTGGCAGTGGCACTAGCATGAAGAGCCGCAGCGGCTCCTAATAAACTTTCGACGGCTGCCGCTTCTTCATCAGCTTCTTCGTCTATTGTCAGGCCAGTTGAACCCACTAAATTAGATACCGTGTTTTCAACTTCGTATACGGTTTCTGCCGGCACCGTTTCAAAACACTCTCTCGCTACCCATAAGTTAAAAGAATCCGTGACCGTAGCTGCTGTTGGAGTAGACGATGCTGGCGACTTTACGCTAGAACGCTTCTCTTTTTTTTTAGCACCGCTTAATGGTGTAGAGCTGCCGCTCTGCGGCGACAAAGTCCACGATTTACGCCTAGCACCTCCGCCCACGCTACCGCCGCCATCACTGCCAATACTGCCATTGTAAGAATTGGTCGGGGATAAAGTGGTAGACGTGGCCGGGTTCTCACAAGACTTTGTAGTTAATAAAGTTTGTTGCCGTTGCTTTTGGCCTTGCTCATCTTCAAAACTGGCATGACAAGTTTGATTAATGCGATTAAAGTCTTTTAAATCTAGAATTAAAAATGTCATTTAATAACTTGGCCGAAAACAAGCAACCATCTCATACTTACTTTTGTCACGTTTTCGGCGCAATACAATAAATGTCTCTTCAAATTCGTTCGAAATTTGCAAGGGCGGAGGTGGTAAACCGGCTTCCTTAAAAGCTAGGTTTGAATCTTCTTTGGGGCAAGTTATGCCTACGGCACCCTCACACTCCTCCTCGAATTCAATGCAATGCGTCTTGTTATTTTCCATTGAACGGCTTTGTATTGACTTACCTTCGTCATATGCCGTAATTGCACATCGCAAATTCATACCTAAAAGCTGTTGCGAGTGCAAATCGTTGGTTGTTATGCTTTCAGATTTATTTGCTTCAGACCAAGTGACGTCATTTGTTATTTTTAAAGCTTTTTCAAATGATAATAGTTCCGGTTCACCGGCCGCTTCATAAAACGTGCTCTCTTCATCGTCATCTTCCTCATCTACATCATTTGCATGCACATTCGTGGTATTAGCAACGGATTTGTTTACAATGCATCCGCTGTCAATATCGTTATTCTGTTCTCTGCTTACACCACACTCATTCTCAACACTTGTTGCCGGTGGCGGCAATGTTGCACCTTCTACCACCGGCTCGTTCTCTGTTGCGTCTATTCGCTGCATTAATTTGCTTCTCCTGACACTCACCCATTTATTTATTTGTTGTTTGTAAAACGCATTATGCTGCAGTCTAAATGAAAAAAAATCCCTTCTCTTTCGTAAACTATACACTAATAGATTTTATTTTTTCTAGTTTTTTGTTTTGCTCATTTTTTCTGCTCTCGTTTTTACTGTTCTCCTTTTTGCTCCAAAATTTTTCTTTCTGATTTATAGATTTTTCGAAGGGCTGCTCTAATTAGGTCTGTTGAAAATTTTCTTAAGCCATTGCTTTTTTTTTTTTTTGTAACTTTCCATATTTGCAATAAAACTACATCAAAAAGGTAAAATATTAAAATGCATACGCTTATATAGCTGACATTTTCCAATTTCCATGTCCTTTAATTTTATAACATTTCAAATAACTCCGAGTTATAATTTATTAGCTTTTTATTCAATTTTTATTTTACTATACAGTATTGGATAGAACACATGATTGTTTTAACGTCGATTTGAGAAATGCTCTAAATTTGTAAATTACTTGCGAATAATTTAGAATAAATTTCCTAACTTTTGCTAACAAATTACAAACTCTGCCTACTACGCACATACAGAATTGCCAATAGAAACTTTTTAACATCGTCAATCTCAGCTGTATTTCGTAAGCTGCTTCGCAAACTCTTTAAAATATTGCCGGACTATAGAATTAATAATCTAGTGCATCAACGTTGGCCTGACGGCATGCAAAAGGAGTCAGGTTTTGCTTTTAGTACGCAAATTTACTTTAATTATTATTTAACTCAGGAATTAAAAGCAATTAGATTTGATTTCATCTACTTAGAAGACAAAAATGGCTACAACTGCTGAAACATCCAATCCGTGAGTATTCCAATTTAATGGCAATAAGTCAAACATGATTTGCTGTGTTGTCATATGGGACGTGTGGTTTAAAAAGAAAAGTGAGGTTATAACAAAAGTGCTATTTGCACATGAAATCTCTCAAGATATAGTAAATATTTTTGCAAATAACGCATTCAATTGAAGGAACGGCCCTTAAATATATACGAATGTAAAATTTAAAAGAATTCTAAGAAGGGCAATATAATTACTAAGTGAGTTTAATAAAAGAAGACTTATTGTTTCACGAAATCAATAAAACTTTTTGAATGCATAGTCTCCAATCACTTATGGAAAATGTTGGGACTTGTCAAAACTTTGAAAAAATTACATCATATTCCTTGTCTAAGAAGTCATTTATCATTTACAGCAAAGTATTTCATTTGTTTCCCTCCGAGTAGATTAATGACTTCAGAGTCTTCAGAGTACACGCAGATATGTAGTAAAAAGACCAAACTGTACGTTTTGTTTTATTGTTCTTTTATAAAATTGTTCAAAATAACTTCTTGCTTAATTTATAGTGAGCTTAAGTGCCGCTTAAAAGAACAGAAACCTAAAGAAAAGGGTGAAGCTAGACCAATGGAAAAAAAGAAATCTACTGCAGCCGAAGAAGAAATTTCACCAAATGAATACTTTAAGTTACGTTCGGCTGCTGTGGCAGAACTTAAGAAATCTCCTGAAACTGACCCCTATCCTCATAAGTTCAATGTTAGTATTTCATTAGAGAAATACATAAATAAATACAGCTATTTAAAGGAGGGAGAAATGTTGGAGAATGAAAAATTAAGGTTTGTTAATGTATTAAATTGAAAAACTGTTTAAAAAAGTGACAATCAATTTATATAGTATTGCCGGCCGCGTTCATGCTATACGTGAATCAGGAGCTAAATTGATATTTTACGATTTACGAGGTGAAGGGGTTAAGCTACAAGTCATGGCTAATGCTAAGTTATACGGAAGTGGAACTGCTGCCTTTGAAATAGATACAAACAAAATCAGACGTGGAGATATTGTAGGTATTAACGGTTTTCCAGCAAAGACCAAGAAAGGCGAATTGTCTATCGTTCCACAAGAAGTAATTTACTTTATTTTTAAAAAAAAAACTTTCCTTAATTTATATGTTTTTGCTAGATTAAACTATTATCACCTTGCTTGCATATGCTCCCTCATTTACATTTCGGTCTCAAAGATAAAGAGACTCGTTATCGTCAGCGTTATTTGGATTTAATTTTAAATAATAAAGTTCGTGAAAATTTCCATACACGGGCCAAAGTGAGTTTAAAAACAAAATAGAGCGTTTGTAAAAATTTAATCGTATTGTTTGCGCAGGTTATATCTTACATACGCCAATTTCTCGATGGGATGGGTTTCTTGGAAATTGAAACGCCTATGATGAATATGATACCTGGCGGTGCTACTGCAAAACCTTTTATCACCCATCATAATGAACTGAATATGGATTTGTTTATGCGCATTGCTCCAGAACTGTATCATAAAATGTTAATAGTTGGCGGTTTCGATCGCGTCTACGAAATAGGTCGACAATTCCGTAACGAAGGAATCGATATGACACACAACCCCGAATTCACTACATGTGAATTTTATATGGCTTATGCTGATTATCATGACATAATGGAAATTACAGAGCAGATGGTATCTGGCATGGTAAGAGCCATTCATGGTACTTATAAAATTAAATATCATCCAGAGGGTGCAGAAGGCCCTGTTCAAGAAATTGATTTCACTCCGCCCTTTAAAAGAGTCAGTATGATAACCACTTTAGAGGAAAAACTGAAAGTACAATTTCCTCCAGCCTCCGAATTCGCGAGCGCAAAAACCAATGAATTCTTGTCCCAATTATGCGCTAATCATAACGTTGAATGTCCGGCTCCAAGAACAACCGCGCGCTTGCTGGATAAACTTGTGGGTGAATTTGTTGAGGAATATTGTATTAATCCCACCTTCATTTGTGACCACCCACAAATTATGTCTCCCCTTGCGAAATACCATCGCGGCGTTCCTGGTCTAACAGAACGTTTCGAATTATTTGTGATGAAGAAGGAAATCTGCAACGCATACACCGAATTAAACGATCCCGTGGTGCAAAGAGAACGTTTTGAACAACAAGCCAACGACAAGGCAGCCGGTGATGATGAAGCTCAATTGGTGGATGAGAACTTTTGTACTGCTTTAGAATATGGCCTGCCGCCGACCGGTGGTTGGGGAATGGGCATTGACCGATTAACAATGTTCCTTACCGATTCCAATAATATTAAAGTGAGTTGAAAATTTTAATCTAAATGGAGAAAATATGACTTGTTTTGTATTTATAGGAGGTTCTCCTGTTTCCTGCAATGAAGCCCGATAACCCCAATCGTGCACATCCTGCTGAAGTTAACAATATTGAGGAAAACTCATAAATTCCTCCTCATTTTAGTTGAAATAAACTGATTTACAGTGTGCGTGTTCTTTTTTTTTTTAATAACATAAACTTCATTTGGAATAATAAACTTGTTTTCACCAATTGCTTGGTAAATTACGCAATGCTTTATTGTTACATACGAAAGATTCTACAACTACAAGAAATGCTAAACGCGTTTAACGCTCTACATATTGAAGTTGTATTGCATTACAAAGTGTAAGGTATATCTTTAAATTCTGGGTCATTGTTAGGTTTCACATAGGCTTCACCGTACTTGGCCATATATTTTTTAATGAATTCTCGTGATTTGTTTTTTACCGATTCCGTTACAACTAAAGTTTGGCCCACCGATTCGCAATATTTCAACTCTTTGATCATAACAAAGTGTGTGAGCTATAAATGAAATTGCATCATAAAGTTTCCTTTTTTCTTTCCTTTTTTTTCAAATACCTTGCGTGCCAAATGGTTGAAATCTTCATTACTCTTTATGCGTCCCTTCTTGCAGGAATCTTTGCGATATGGTTTCAAATAATGTACGATAATACCCGCAATTTCGCATCGGAACTTTTCCTTCAATTTGCGGTATTTAGCATCGGTTTCTTTATTTTTTCTAAAGAATTGAATTGAAAATGAAAATATATTTCAATACTGCGCATATGTTACCTTTTGTCTTTCTTTTCCAATTTGCGTTTTTTACTTTCAGTTTTTTCAGAGGCTGTTATTGTACACGCCGAACTAGTAGAAGCCTCTTCCAAGCCGCGATGTGGCGGTAACACTCTTTTTAATGGTCGTTTGGTAGTCAAAGCATCTAATTCATCCACAATCTTATCTCCCTCAACAATTTTGTCTATTAACGGGCTATTGTTACACTCAGTTTTAATGTCAGCTTCTTCCTCGTCTGAGGACAGTAAATAGTCTTGGATTGGCAAAACACCTGCTACTTCATCAACACTCTCATTTTGTGATTTACTTGCAGCATTAGTAGATTCCACTGCCAATCCTACATTGCTTGAATTAGCAGTAGTTTGGCGTAGAGCTTCGGCTCGTTTGCGACGAATTTCTTCTTTACGTTTTCGTATTTTTTCTTTATTTTCCTTATATTTCCGCACTTCCATCTGATTGTAGATACGGTCCTCTTCGCGACGTGGCTGCAATGCAAAACACAAAAAATTCATATATATATACTTCATACATCGTACATATTTTATTATTTCTTCTTACACTGATCGATTTTTCATCGACCAAACGTTGATAACGTTTTTGACGCCTATCTTCTACTTTCTTGTCAATGTATGCTTTCAACTGAGCCTCATCCATACCAATCAATATTTCATCATCGTCCTCACTGCTATCGCCAGCGTTCGCAAGTTCGCTATCAGAATCAGCATCATCCTCTTCTATTTCGCTATTTTGCATCTGAGTGGGAGTCGGTGGCTCCCACTGCGAAATTCGATATTTAATGTGATAGTAGTAGATTTTGCCTTGAGGTGTAATGGCAAATTTCCAATGAGGTGGCAAAGTGGCAACTACTGCTGGTAACTGATAATCTGCCGGATCAGTTGATTTCGGCTTTACGGATACTTGAATATGGGCGTAACTGGGTGGAGTAGGAATAGGCTTTCGATCCATTGAATACCATTGTCCCGTTTGGGGATTAACGCAAAATGGTATATCCTGATGTCTAGTCTTTTTTGGATCTAACCCGAAAAAGCGACACTTAATTTCACACTCTCGACGTTCTTCGGCCAAACGTTTATCTGCTTCTTCACGTGCTACTTTGGCTGCAAACATTTCTCGGCGTTGAGCCTTCGAAAGGTTTTTGACACTTTCAGATGGACTATTGCAATTCCCAACAGGAGCTCTGTTTGTATTACTCCCCCCAGCCGATGTATTAGTAATTTTTGTGCTGTTAGGCTTAACAAAACGATTGTAGGCCGTTGATGCTGTTCCTCGTCCGAACCGGTCACGTTGATAACGATCCGTAAAATTCTTATTCGCTTCACTCTCAGCGGTAGCTGCGTACTGACGATCAGCTTCACGTTCATGCTCTTTCATTTGTTCGATACGCTCCTTCTTTGGTATGCGAAATATCTCCGGCAAACCATCCCACATGGCTATCAGTTTGCAACCCAATCTTTCCACCTCCGCTAATTGGGAGTCCGGTTCTCCAACGCCGTGGATAGCTCGATCATCTTGCGTGATGAGACCTCCACCACAAGACTCTTTAGAAGAGTCATCATTTGGTGATAGGGGTCCATTCGGGCCACACCAATTGCGCACTACTCGTAAAACTTTGCTATCAGTTAAAACAGTCTTATTAGTAACAGGAAGCGTTTCTAACGTTTGCAGTATGGCGAGGCGTATTTGCATATTACCTCCATCTTCGCTCATCCAGCCATGAACCAAACGCAAACCATGGTAATCTAGGAAAAGGCGGCGACATGGTAACTCCCCTTTTCCCAAAATTTCCAGCAAGTTGAGACGGGTTTCGACAAGTTTAGCTCTTACCATTAAGCGAGACAAACGTAAAGTGTCAGATTGATTCTTAAGGCCGCAGCGTTTCAGGAATTCAACTTCATCCTCAATATCGGGATCTTCCAAAAATCGCTGCTTGTTTGAACCCAATTCCCGCGTAGCGTTTTCGGTTTTTCGTTTACGTTCTAATTTTTGCTGCCGTTTATTTTGTTTCTGTTTAGCTGCTACCTTTTCAGCCATTTTACTTAGGAGCTTCTTGAATTTACTCTTCGAATCTTCGATTTCGATTTCAGTCTGGGACGCTTTACCAGAGTCTCCCTTTTCTTCTTTTTTACCGATGTCATCTAAGTTAGACTTTTCATTTCCTTTAACTTTGTTTTCTTCAATAGTTATAGAGCCCAATTCAGCTTCAGCTTGGGCAGCCGCCATTTCAAGTTTCTTTTGCACTTCCTCAGGATCAGCAATGCTAGTATCACTGTCATCGTCTTCGTCGTCGTCATCCGGCACCAATAAATGCGATGACTCTTCCTCCTCTTCCTCATCCGATTCCTCATCAATTTGTTCACCCTCATCTGAAGTGGGCTCTTGACCGATCCAACCGCGGCAATTGGCCGACTCGCAATAACAGCGTTGAGCTTCGCGACCGTATCGTTGATATTGGTAATCAAATGTTATCTCTTCACCTGGCATAATCGATTTACGACTAAAGAAGCCAATGCGCAATTCACCATTTACGGTCCACTTTTGCGTTTCAGCATTAGGATCACAGGAATGATTAATGAAACGGGAAATGTTACCCTTAATAGTAGCGTCGATGATAGCGTCACTACGCAGTGCCATAAAATAATAATGACGATTCTTATCGCGAGAGTACGTAAGACGTCTATTTTCGAACTCCTCACTATCAATCACTTCACCTACATACTCCATTATAAACTCACCGGGTAGTATTTCTATGTCAGCCATTATGCCAAAACCCTTTTTTTCAGTGCGAAACACACGACAAGGTGAACACAAAAACTTTTGGAATCGCTTATTGGTGCAACGTTCCTTAACGTTGCAATCAGGCCCGCATTCAATCATCAGTAAGCGGTTGAGACAATCCTCTCCACAACCCAACTCCCCGCGTTCTTCTTCTTCCGCAGTAAGGAACAATCGCAAATCATTTTTCGAGCTTCTCGACTGATGACCCGTTCACATTTATACTCGTTTTCCTTAATCACCTGAAAGTTGCTTAAGCGTTCTTCCATTTCTTTAAGAAATTTTGCATTTTTCGACTTCTACTTCAGCCAAATCAGTAAGATGGTCATCAAGAGTATAGTGCGATTTCGTTTCCACATCATCTTTAATCGAGAAACGCTCCCGGTCACGCACTAAGCCTCGACCCACGAGAGCCTTGGGAGCTTTCGTAATTTGCTTGATGCGGTGAGAACGACGTACGCCAAAAATCTCTTCAACATCTGGTGTAGTGAATGTATCACTATTGATCGGACTCTTTGGAGGTGGCGTGGCCGAAGGCGTAGCAATAGGTGTATCCACAGGAGTTTCGAAAGTGTTGACAACGTTAGTCACCTCAGTATATTCTTGTGTAATTTTAGTGACCGTTTGTAAAGCACTTTCTGTAAATACCTTTTCTACGTCTCCCGCAACCGTTTCTTTATTTACAGATTTGTTAGGAATACATCCGTCCATACTATCCTCATCAATTTTGTAATCTTTTTTCAATAAATTGACACCGGCCTCTATAAACTTTTCAATATCTTTAAGAGGATCAGGATCTTCTTCAATATCTGGCGTTGCTGCGTTGCAGACAGTGGACACGCTGATGGTCTCTCTGATGGTTTCGGTATGGAGCGGCTCCTTTGTTATTTTAGGGGAGCCAACGCTATAGGTAGATTCATTTAAACCCAATAATAACGTTAAAGATTCTTTATTATTGAAGTCGTCAATTAAAGCCGCCTCGAAGTCTTTTTTCAGTCTCTTCTGACGTTTACGTTTAGCTGACTTTTCGTCCAACATTTTATCAGCTGTCGCACCAAAATTTTGTGCGTCTACGTCTTTCTGACTATCTTCATAAATTTCGGGATATACATTTGGTTTCTTAATGTCTTCTACTGAAGTTACCTTCGCATCTTTTTTACCTTTCCTTTTACCACTATTTATAGCACTTGCTGTAGTTCGTTGCTCCGTTAGACTATGGGATTGATTCTTCGGCTTCCTACCCCTTTTCGGTGCAGAGCTGGATGACTTCGACGATTTCGAAGTTGAATCCTCATTGGTGAGTAATAACACATCTTCTTGATTGCTTTTCAACTTCTTTGATTGTTTCTTGACAGAATTCTTAACGTCTTGTTTTCTATTGGCGGATAAGTCACGCTTCTGATTGGAAAACTTGGTAACGTTATTTTCATTTCCGACGGGTATCGTTGACAACCCTTCTTGCGATCCGATTACATTATTGTCGAAAGTAATTGGAACAATATTTGAATCAAATGGAAATTCTTCTTTTTTGGAAACGTCGTCTTCACTTTGAAAGGGAGTTAAGTTTCCATCGGAGATGCCTGTCAAACTAATAGGTATCGAAATATGCTTGGTTGCCATCTTGTTACATTTTCCTGACTCTTCCACGTCTTCTCTATTCACTAAATTTTCTCGATTTTTGGTCTCATTTTCTTCTTTCGATGTTAATGTAGTAATAGGTAAAGACGGACCGATATATATTGGTTTGTTTTTCGGTTTGCGACCTCTCTTACCAATTGTTACTTTTGCTTCTTGCGATTTTGGCTTTTCTAAAGAAACTATCAAATTTTCTTCCGCCGCTGTTATCAAAATTTTCTCCTTTTCTTTCTTAGTTTCGCCGATTAATGACTCTTCCTCGGCAGTCTCATCATTACCTTGGCTTACATCTTCGCCCACGTCTACCATATCTTTTTTTTCTTCCGCCAAATCACTGGCAGTTACTTCGAGTGTAATTTTCGAGCTAAGAGCAGTGATTTCGGCAAAAGTTTCTTCTAAAGTTTTATTTGTCGATTCTTCACTACGACGATTGCGTCTATCGCAACGCCTTACAACCTTTTTAAAAGTTAAAGGCGACGCTGTTTCCGATCGTATCGATGAACTGTTAGATGATGTCGAATCCGTATCGACTTTCTTCCACAAGTTACAAGAAGCTGGCTTTCCTTCATTGGAAGAAAGTTTTTCGTTACTGAGAGCATCAGTAATAGCGCCGGTATAAGTTTTATTTTTAACTCTCAATTCATTCGCTTCGGTATTGGTTTGAACTTGACGTAATATATCTAAAAGCATATTTGTTTCAATGTCTACTTGGTGAATAACATTCGTATCGAGTTCGGGTCTTAGGGTTTGACAATTATCGTTGAGGGTTAAAGAAAACGAATCATCCTTCTTTTCAATCATGCCAATCTCACGTTCAGTTATTTCATTCATCAATAAGGTGCTTAACGATTTACTTTCCTCCTTTAATTCCAAGTGGCCAGACCTCGCGTCCGTATCAATTTGGTGGTCAACGACTTCGATTCCTAACCCAGAGTTTACATCGTTTGATTTGCTTTTCTTTTCTTCTTCTATTTCTAAGTCGCTTTGGTGTGTCGCTAGTACATCTAACGGAAGTAACTGATGTTCAGTGGTTGTACTTTTCTTTTCCTCTTCGTGTTCAGTAGTTTTGATGGTATCTACGTTTGGTGCTATTTGCGCCTCATATTCTTCAGATTCCGCACTTTTAGTTAACGCATTTTTTTCAAAATATTGATGCTCACTCCTTTGAATTGGAATGTGCGCAGTTCGGGAACTTACGACTTCTGCTCCACTTATGGGCTGCACTTTTATATTATATTCTGCCGCATTCTGCACTGTTCTCAGATCGAAGTTATTTGATATTGACGACTCTACAATCTCTTTGTTGGTTGTAGTACTAGCCACAACTTTTTCCAACAACTCCGGTTCATGCAAATTTCTAAAACGAGGTTTCCTTCCCCTTTTTTTAGGTATTGTTATCACATGTTTAGTATCTTCAACAACAGCTGATGGCATTTCTGGTTCTTGCCTTGAAGCAGAAATCTCATTAATTTTTAATACTTCGCTCTTCTCGTCCGCAACAGGACATTCTTCTGGCGTAGGACTAACTGGTATAACAACCGCTTCTGAAATTAAGTCTTCAGTAACTGCAATGCTCGACGACGCAGTCGTCTCTTGCGTTATTTCATTATTCACTTCTGTCGCAACCGGATGATATTCATTAACAATTACTTCATCAATCTGCTTTGGCTCTCCAGTAGCTTCTGTCCCTTTTACATCTTGCAATGCTCCAGCTAGGAGAGGACTTTTCATTTCTGATGATGACTGATTAAACTCTGCATCTTTATCTTCTACTATATCCATTGATTTTAAATTCGTGTATATCTCACTGTTTGAAATGGAAGAATCATCGATAATAATGACGCTGGCATCGCTGGAAATTTCAGTCCCTTTGATTATTCCCTCAACATTGCCTTGATTTGATTCGAGTAGGCTTTGTTTAGCATCGAATACTTCTTCGATTTGAAAAGTATCTTTAATTAAATTGTCGTCGATTTGTTGATCTTCTCCTACATTGACCATTACTTCTTGGCTTTCCTCTAATAGTTGTCCCTTTTTTTCATTTGTGAGTGTTTCTTGTAAATCTTCTTCCCATTCTAACAATAAACTTTTAGTAATGTCCGCTGTTGAAATAGTGTTGGCATTCTTTTGTGTTTTTACATCTTCATTTACATCACTCTCGATCCCTAATTGTTGGTTGGAATAAGAAGCAGTTGGATTTAATTTAGTTTTGTGCAAAGACATGCGCTTCAAATTGACTCTCAACTTATCACCAGATCTATAAGAACGTGTACTACTGCCACCAGACGAATTAACACTTCGTTCCGAACAATTTTCGCTTTCAGAGCTGCTAGAAGTGCGACTTAACGACGTTTTTCCAATGATAGGAGACACAGGTGATAAACACTGCACTTCCTGTTGAATGGAATTTGCTGTTTCACATAATTCTAGAGAATCAACGCATTCAGCAACAACTTCTTCCTCAGTTGCTTCTGTTATGTCGGGCGTAGTAAAAGTATTAAGAACAACATCCATTTTCTCAAATGCCTTTAGAGACGCCTCAACTTCCGTGTTTTCTGATGTTGTCGATACCGTAGCTATTTCGCTAACTACATTTGTACAAGATACTGTTGGTAAGCACTTGGTCGTAGTTGTTTGCTGCAAAGCCGCTTTATATTCCTTCCAATTTCTAGCCTTTTCTGGCGTTAATTGGCTAACATGATCGCTTGGTCTTGAAATTTGTGAATTTTTTTCTATAGTATCCGAATGCGATATAAGAGGGGTTTTAATCTTAGGTGGCCTCCCACGCTTTCTTTGCTGCGGTGCAGCATTTACGGTTTCTTCTGCTCGTTTCGGTAACTTTTCGCTTGCCACCATCTTTGTTGACGTTGACTGTTTTCGAGTAAACCCAGCAGTGCTAGATGTACTTTCCATTTGCGCCAATATTAAACTGGAACTAGGTTTTATTTTCATTTGCTCAATACAATCTTGAATCACCGGAGTTTTATTTAATAATACAGGCGGGATAGGCAACTGAGGCGGCTGTTTGGGTTGTTCAGCTGATATTGAAAAACGTCTAAAAAAAGCAGACTTTTCCATAAAATTTTTCTTTTTCACTGATATCTCTTCTGAAGAAGATGTCCCAATGAATGCTGTTGCTAAGCCCTCGCTGGACATACTACTAGACACCACTTTATTAGTCGATGGAGCGTTGGAATCGATACGTGCTTCAATTTGTATTTTATGTGGCTTGCGGTTCTTGTTCAATAAATCTCTCACATCGAACTTAATGACTTTTTTCCTAGAACTACGCCGGCATTCCACTGTAAGGCTGCTGTTATTTGTATTAGTAGTGTTATTATTATTGGTATTAGTTATTGCTGATTCTTCGGGATTAAGATCTGACAGAGTTGAAATTCCAATTTGTTGATTATTAGCAGTTGAGAACTGAGATTGTGCTAAGCTTTTATTACTACTTTCATTTTTATTGAGCTGTGGGCGCTTAGCACGTTTGCGTCCCGCTGCCCCAACGTCTAGTAGAGTCGAGTTGGAATCCATGTTAATCTTCAATTATTTTACCTCTCATATATTTGGTCTTGTTTCACCTAAAAAAAAAACCAGAAGTATTAAAAATAAAATTGATTGCAATTAAGTGAAGGGCGATTGACATCACAGAAAGGTTCCATTTACATTATTAGCTCTTAATACTTTTACGCTAATTTATTTGTAAATTTACTATGAAATATGTGAGAAAATATGTGTATATTTTACCACAAATTGTTTATAATTTTACCACTTTTACATGACATACACGAACGTCTTTACATACACAATTTCTTTATTCTGTAGTACATGCAAAGCTGAGATCAGGTGTGAATGTAGCTAATATATACAAAAACGAACTACTCTGTAAAGGCAATCCCCGAAGAAATGAAATAATATGCACAGGGTTGATGTTTTTTACGCTCAAAGAGCATTTGTTTTATTTTCTTCTTCAGTCATTTATCAGTACATATATATATAATTTACATTATTAGTAGTCCATGAAACAAGTTGAAATGAAATGCTTCATATTAGTAAATACAGCAATCTTTGTTTACGTTGCAATTTTCTATTCTGTTGCGTTCCATTATTGTACTTTTGCAAGACACGAACCAATCACACTTGCCTTCGCGAGTAAAACTCCACGTGTATGCAACATGCCCAAGTGAAAATCGTGCCTGCAGCATATCCAAATGTGATGAACATTGAACGGCCGGTTCCGAATATATTCGTGCATGCGAATAAATTCTACCACTTTATCAGAAATTTCTTAGCGTTATATTTCGCACCGTAGTACCGATACCAGTACTTCGTTTGGACAGCTCTTCACAAAAACTGCCGAAACTTATTTCGAAATGGCATTGACAAAAGCCGGGATTCACCTAAACGATAACGAAGACATCGCCCTATGTAATTCAGTGGAATTATATTAAAACATATTTACAATCTTTTTCTTTCATCTTTTATAGCTTGTGGTTATATAATTTTTGTTAACGTAAATAACCTGCAATAACCGAAATATTTAAGACCATCCACAAGTGTTCCAATATACTCGTCAAATTGTTCTAGCAAGTTGTACTCTATCTGCATTCCCGGCTGCAGTGCATATCACTTATCGTTCAGCAAAAGTAAATTACGTTTCCACTGTGCATAGTGATGTAATATTTTAACCCATTAACGCTATATTAGAAGAGTTTACAGCACTTGCTCGGTGGGACATAATAAGAAGCATAGTATATATTTTGCATATCAATAAACCTGACCACTTTTCCCAAGTAACAATTTAATTCTTTGTCAAGTAAATTAATAAATGTATAAGTCATTACATCCGCCTGAGCCCTGTGGCCATATAAACTCTAAACAAATTACATTTATATACACGTATGCAAGCGACTTTGCGCTACTACATTTTAGCTTTTATTAAAGAAGCCCAGTATTCAAAAAAGGGGTACGGAAGTATATTTGGACTGTGACTTGAAGTCGTTTTTTTAACAATCTATTCTTGCAGATCATTCCCGAGCTACAGAAGTTTCCATTTAAATTGGTAGGAGAGGAAAATGAAAACAATATAAAGGAGGAGCAATGACATATGCATACTTCACTTCGCTTCATTCATTATCAATATTCATTGGGCGTGAAAATAATATAGAGGAAGGAACGTAAAAAATATATTCTAAGCAATTTTACACACTAAACACTGACTAAAAACACTTGCTGCTCTAAAACTGCGCAGTTTACTTAAGAATATTAAATATTAATTGTTCCAATCGCTACCTTGGTCCAGAATCGGGTTTCTATTTCTAACATCCATACATTTCGTAGTAGTGTTAGTGTTAATGGGAGTACGTGAGGCCATCACTCTTCAAATTGTAGGCACTGTAAACACTGCAGGCTCAATGTAAGTACAAGCATACATACTTGACGTATATAAAACTAGTTTTAGTTTAAACATTATAGTAAGATCACGATCTTTGATGCACTCACGAAGGAAATAAGAATTTTTACCACTTCTCCCTGCTTTAAAATACTTGTGAAGTGATACAAAAACCATTTAATGCACGGATTTATGGTGCAAAGATCTACTAGGTTTGGGCGGACATATAATAAGTTTCTGCATCTGCTTTTCTAAGCTTATCTGTCCGTCTTGTATTCTCGTATTCAATCCACTAGTTGCAATTTTTCACACATTTTGGTGAAATTTGGTACACCGACGAATGCTATTGAAAATTGTTCGAATTGTTCGAGAAGAAAATTTCTTACGCATCTACCTATTCATGTACTGCAATTGTATGGCCGAGACGAAGTCTCGCAAACGGTTCGATTTCGATTTCACAATATAATAATGAAAATAGTTATAATAATAATAATTGTATTCAGATTTCGGATATCACAACTAATTTAGAAAAGACTGGGCCTATTTTTGCACTTCACAGAAACTATTAGCGTCCGTGAACGCGTTACGCGTCACATATGCGCATGGACGTCCACCCGATTGCAAAGAAATTTAAGGCAATTAGGCTTAGCGAACGCAATGCAATAATTCAAAGAAATCCCTTAACACTGCGATTATCGTTGTCCTGTCGTCCGTTATTGCTTGCAGTTGTACGTTAAAGATTCTTGGTCTCTCCTAGCCCGGTTATAGATTCACAAAGTTTTGAAAGTTATATCATTACACATTGAAGTCTTGCACACCGTCATGTATGTTGCAGTCCCCAAAAACCACATCCATCATATTTTTACCCAATTTAACTGTTTTGGCTGCCCGCCTAGTTTTGTCTTTTCAGCCGTTGAAGCATCGCATTTTCTACTTAATTGAAATGAACTCGTTTCTCGTTTCATTTCGTTTGCATTTAATTTACACCTTCGAGACTTCCTCCCGAGAACTCGCGGACGTATCGAAGCTAATCGAATTGCATACATTATATTAATAGCAGAATGTATGATTTTTATTTCATCAATATACTATTGCATATAATGCACCGCACGCACTTCATATCAGTTTCTAACTTTCAAAATAACGCTAAAGCCACTTTCAAGGCAAACATTTCGCTCATTCGAATGTATATTGAATCGGTGAGGAGGGCTTATAATAATTCTAAAATTTAATATTTACAATTCGGTTCATAATGAAAAAGGTAAACATGTAATTGCAATGGAAGGCAACAATGATTTCGTTACATCATGTTATCTTTTCATTAATTTGTTCGAGTTGGTTTTTAGCAAACAGCCGAACTACTACCGAACTTGTACTACTGCTACTGGGTATTGTGGTGAAACGAGAAACCAATTATTCCAATTATTCCTCTTGAGGATTAGATTAATCACCGTTAAATCTCTTGCAACAGTATGCGTGACTTGATGGATCAATGGCTCAGTTTAGGTTCATCGCCACAATAAACAAAAAGAAATCATCTTCGCTAACGCATAATAACGAGTAGAAACTGAGAAACGAAATATGATTACAGAGCTTAGGGGTATTCCCTGAGCATGCGTCTAATAAAAAGGCAATATAGTTAAAAATAAAAAAAATAAATAATAAAAAAAAAAAGAAGTTTTTAAATTATATTATTGTAATGCAGATTTATGTACATACACACGTGTATATATTTCCATTTGCTTATTTTTTTGTTTTTTTTTGTTTTTTTTGTTTTATATTAATTGACTTAAAATCAAGAATACAGTTTAAATAAATATAACTTAAATAAAATAAAACTAAGAGACGAGTTTTTTTAAACAAAAATTTTCATATTTGGTGGTCTTATTACGTCTTGAAATTATATATAAATATTGTCTATTGAATTACGAGGAAGAAAATTAATTTAAATTAAATTACTAAACACATATGTTTGGATTGGATATCATTCGCTTACAATCTAGTTTTGTTTTTCATTTAAATTCAATAAAAATTTGTTTAAATAAATTTTCATAAATTCATAAATTTATATATATTTTTTTAAATTTTTTTATACTTCATTTTATGAAAAATACTTAATTTTTAACTAAATTAGAACAAAAAAGTACTTTATTCATTCATTTCCTCTTATCGGCTTCAAAAAAGAATTACATTATAAATAGATCTTTAAACATATAAATAATTGCGAATTTTTTCAAAGTTAATTTCACTTAAAATCTAGAGTTTTCCTTTCCAAAGGGTAAATAGAACTTAAATGATGTAAACATTTAATTAGAGAAATAATTCATAATGAATGATGTACTTATATAAACATATAATTTATATAAAAAAGAATAAAAAATAAAAAGAACACCGAACTTGCTCGCCTACCAGCAATCCCCGAAGAAGTTTACAATGGTGTCTTTTAAATGGCGTTTAAAAAATTACAAAATTTTCACATTTGATTTTGTTAAATAACAATTATAATGTGTACCGTCAGTTTATTATTATTATATTTAATAATCATGTACCTTCGCAATCCTTCGCAATCCCAGTGAAGACAGCAACGAAGAATTCATTCATCTTCATCTTCATCTTCATCTTCATCTCTTCATTACTTCAGCTTCTTCGTTTACGTCAGTAAAAGTTTTTCATTTTTTCTTTGCCTTAGTCATTATGATTTACTTTTTGTGTTCTTTGTAGCTGTTGTTATAACTCTTAGCGTATTTATTTGTTATTTTTTATTATTTTTTTTTATATAAAACAATACAAATATAATGAAATCATAAACAAATTCGTTCAAGTGTCACAGCACCATATTTTTAATTTGTTGATCTGGATATGGGAGAAAGATAGATAGATAGGTCGATAAATAAATAAATAAATAGATAGATAGATAGATAGATAGATAGATAGATACACACACACATACATGATAATGTGCTTTCACAGCAAATCAAATCAAATTAAATCAAATATGATCGTTATATTTATTTACCTGCTACCATAAACCGTGCAAATGTAGATTTCGTGATAGGACTGAACGTACATCGTTCGTAAATCTAAGGGCATCCAGCATAGGAAGCAATGATAATAGCGCCACATCCGTTGGATCGGAGAACCAACTTTTAATGGGTATAGCATTGTGGGGAAAACAACGATATGCGGCCGGTGAATTGTCAATAATAAATATCTTGTAAATTTCATAAAACACAAATTATCCATTATAGAATGAAAGGAAGACTAGCGCGTGCAATTTCCTTCATACTTACTCTATTCAAATCGTTACAAATCGCTGTTAAATCTTTGGTATATGAACCATAATCTGGCGTACAATGTTGACGATAAAAGCGACGTCTTAATATATTACGACCATTGTCTAATTTATCGGCGACAGCGGCGCCATAAATTTCCATACTGGCGGTAAAGACCACTAGGTCGTACCATTGAGACACCTATAATTTAATTGCATGATGCTTGTATGGTCAGCTTGTACTATCAGTTTAAAGAACTTACAACATCCAAAAAGAAGTCGACATGAGGTCTTTTATGCACAAAAAATCGTACCGGATGACGATCGATGGTCACTTTTACTGTGAAATCATGTGGCGTCCCGGGCTTGACTGTATTTCTGGGCATCGCATTATGATGTGAATGAATCAGGGTTTCGTCTAGATCCAAAACGAGCGTTTTCCGATGCACAATACTGAGCCGATGCCGCGAAACCGGAGACAGCGGAAACAATTCATATTTGACAGGTTGATACTGGACAAACTAAAGTGGTTCATATCAGTGTTTCTTTTTTTAAAAATGTTTTTTTGCAATACAACAACGAAATCGAACTTTAAATTTAAATAAAATAAGTAAATATGTTATTATATTTGGCTTCAGAACGGACCCGCCATGTTCACTATCCACTATCCACTGTCCACTATCCACTTTGAGACTATTTATTTGCTAAAATAAATTTATCCTATAGCTTTCCTCGTCAAGTTTGTTGACGAAATGAAAACAGCTCTATATCTTTTCCTTTTAACTCTGCTCTATTCATTGATTCGATTGATTGCATATATTAGGTTAGGTTTGTAAAAATTTTGATCAGAAACTTCTACAGGTAAAAGAGATGAAGAAATGGGAAATACCAGTGTGGATAACGGTTGAATTCGATGGTTTTGACCTTCCTCTACGTAAAGTAACGGCTTTCCATTTAATATTATAGAGTTATTCAGTGTATGACGACGCTAATCATGGAGCGCTCTAAACTCTTCATCTTCCAAATTCATTACTTTTGCTGTTTATTTGAAGAAATCTGCTTCCGTAGCACACCAAACCCGTCCAGAAGCTTATGCTGATGCTGCTCCATCATACCGCAATTGCCGGTTTTGGGCTCAACGGATTAAAAGTGACGACACGAATTGACTGAAAACGCCATTTTTTGGCCAACTTGTTGCAAGAGTCATCCAAGATACACTGTTGCAATTCGAATGGGAAGTTCTGCCACATCTAGCGTACCCGCCACCCACAGGCGCGTCCTGGTTACCACTTGTCTAGATCGATGCGGCATAGCTTGGCTGGCACGCGCAAAGTTGAAGAAGAGTGAAAATGGATCGGGAGATGGATCGCTGCCAAACCAATACAAGTTCTTTCGACATGACATCGCCATGTTGTCAAAAGTACTGTAAAATGCTGTAGAAATGTTGATGGAAGCTTTTTTGATTAATAAATATTGTGCCAATTTTCCACAATAAATAAATGCCTTTTTCAAGTAAAAAAGTGGTCAACATTTTTGCAAACACCTAATGGAGTAAGCTAGCAGTCAGGAAATAGTAACGTCGTCACATGTGCACTTGTGAATTAAGTATTTCATATAAAAGCTGAGCGCACTAGCTCCTGCCAAATAAGGCTCATTTATCTTAGATAGACAGGCTCGACTAAAATAACGTATCTTGAATTTGTTGAATGGAAAGTCGATTTTCACTTTTATTGTTGATTTTCCCATTTCCAGAAATTAAACCCATTTCAGAAACTACCTTAAACAAGATCCTCAACTTTCTAAGATGCGATTTGTATTCGCAACTTGAACGCTACATTTTTATTTCGGTATTGGTTTGTTAAACTGCTTTCATTACTGGGACGGCTATTAACATCTTACCTCGAATGTGTTTTACGATTGAAAAAATTTCACAAAATTTGACAACTGATCAATTAAAGGATTGAACTGCAATTCCATATTAAAATTTTCGGTTCCTTTTTTTTAAATGGCGTAAGATTACGTAAGTTTATAGTCTCCCAGAATGATGTTGAGACGAAAAATTTCGTCACTGGCAAAACTTTTCCATTTATTCTTTTAACACCTAGTTGTTGATATGTTTTCCAAACATGCAGCAAGAAAACAAAAGGAATTGTAATCTTTATAAGAATAAACTAAGCTCCCGAGTATAGCTCTCCTTCTTCTTCTTTTTCTTCTTCTTTATTGTTGATATCTTCAAGTTGTTCAATGCCATTTCCATGATAATAATAATACTTGGTAAATAATTATAAGAAGGAATGACAAAATATCGAACCATATATTACCAGTTCTTCATTTATAGGAAATTTTCATGTCAATAATCACCCGAGAATTTAAATTTCTTTTTTATTGCGTTCTTAGATTTCGAATTTTTCAACATTATTTACTGTGGACAAGTCCGTTCATTAATCGGGATGATGCCGATCATTTTTGTGAAGTGATTTGCCCGCTAAGTTTCAGTTTTTCAACTCAATGACCTGTACGTACCAATGTCGTTTATAGTTCTTGTGATATCTCTAAAATATCTCCTTAGAGTTTATGCACGGAATTACATACACATTGGTAGTGCTCTTTCTTCAATATTGAATGTAAAAGACTGCACATTCACGTCTATCAAAAGTTACTCATCTAGTAATCGTGGAGTATAGTATGGTAGTGTTTGGACAATAAAACGCGAGGGCTCGTTACCTAAGTAAAACGCGCAAATGTTTTTTTTTTGAATACTCTGTGTTTGAGGAAAAGTTTCCCTTTTTTAAGTAAAGGGATTGTGGAAATCGCAGAACCGAAGACGTTGCTTTAAAATTCGTGAAAATGTATTTCTCTTTATACCCTCTTCCAAATAAATGCAGATCTGATCGATAGTTCAGTTATGTAATCATAATTTTGAAGAGCGAGAAAAAAAGAAGAAGAGAGAGAGAGAGAGAGAAAGGGAGAGAGAAAGAGAGAGGTGCCTTTATCAAAGTCAAAAAGGCAGAATTATCAATTTAGCAACCAGCGGTTGTCTTCTTAATTCAATAATCCTAGTAATAATAATCATAATTCTCGATGAACTTCTCATTGTGCAATCGATCAACAACTGTCTTGAAATTCGATGCTGCGGTAATGTTTACGAAATACGTCGTCTACTCCAGGGAAAATTCCTTCCAATCACAAATTTTTTTACCTATACAGAAAACGGAGAGTGTTGAAGCTAGTAAATAAGTTTCATGTCCCGTACTTAAGATCTTTTTTTTTTCCATTGCCAAAAAGCAAGTGATCTTTAAGAAATCTGGCTGCCTCTCACATGCTGTTTTATGCAGCTACTCTAATTTAGTATAATTAATATAGCCTTTTGTATCTTTCAGCAAATTAAACTAACCTTCATATACTACTTTGGTTGATGCTCCAGTTTGTCACGCATTGAGAATTACAATCATCTCCTATTAAATTTATTACATTTAATACTTTCTCTAAAACCCGAGCATTTTTCATTCTTTCCATGGGTGCCTAACATTTTAAGGTCTTTTTGATCGTCTCGCATCTGCCACCATATTTTGTATTTCCTTCTTGTTTCACCCCATGTTACGTTAGTAACTCCAAATACTTACTAATGTTGAATTTATCAAATAGAAACATTAGAAAATCTAAAATATTTTAAATCTAATATCAAAGATAGTGTTATGATAGTGCTGTAGATGTGAATGCAAAAGAACATGAATTGGCTGAGACAGTTATATGAATGATGATCTTACATATGTATTCAATACACATGGGGTTGTTTCTTTCAATCCAATCGTAATCGTTTTTTGTGACTAAAATTCTTGAGATAGCTTAGGTTACTTTCATATTGCGTAAAGTAATTATTTAAAGAAGGTATAAATTCGTTGTTAGCAATGGATATTAAGACATATATTTGAAAAATATTTTTTCATTTCGACATTTCTCAAAAACTTTTTATAAATCTGCACACCTCAGTACCGCATTTCTAATATGCGTGTCAGGAACCATTAAACTATATCGAGGTGTTCAAGATTTTGCCAATATTTTCTACTAGTAAGTTTTAGTAAAATCCAAGCATTATATGAAACTGAATTACAAACCAATTATGTTATAACAAAGTATAAAATGCAATATACTTACAGCTCTGACTTGACGATTGAACATAAAACAGATGCACGTCCATACTTTTGATAAAAGTACCAATAATGCGCGGAATTTCATTTGAACAAGGGAAAGCATTGGTAAGAATGTGTCTTACCAAAGTTCAACATATATATACGAAATTCTAATTCTCTATAACGTACACAAGATGTAAAAACTTTCTGCAAACAGTAAAAATTATTGGCACGATTTGGTTTGTTGGGTTGTAAAGAGGAAAAATAGTCAGGCATACAGAAGAAAGCAGATGAGAAATGAGAGGGAGGGCAAGTTTAAAGAGTACGAGACTGTTTGGAAGACCGAGACCGCGCGAATTGTTTGGCCAACGGTAATAATAAAACGAACAATAAAATCAATATTTTATTTTCAGATTGCTTTGGTCACTTTTCACGTGATTATACTTCTTTTCAGAAGTTATTCAAATATATTCGAATTATTTTTATATAAATTTGTATTAATGCACGTATTTACCCGCTGTTATTTATGTTTTTATTTTATAAGAACAACGAAAGCACTCATCACCGATATTAAAACTACGGCTGCAAAAACAACTCTTTAACACAGTTACGTTTTATACACGTCGCTTTTGCAAAGCCAGTTTCCATGTTGCCGCTAACATTTACTCGCCATCAGCGTTCACACAATTTGTGTTATATTCTAAAAATTGTTTGCAACTAAAGAAACTTGGAGATTTAAGGATTTTATGATGTTCTTTGAAGTCCGCGATTTATCTATATTACATTAAAAGCAAAATAGAAATATCGCATTGTCGTAGCTGCTTTTGACCAATTTTAGATGGATTTGAAAGTAATAATATGTCATAATTGAGAAATATATATCTCCACATTTCGTTTGTTATTAAAAAATACATCCGGATGACGGTAAGTACTGCAATGCTTGTGTAAAGACTTGAAAAAATTATAAACGAAAAATTGCTATATATACGAATTTTTCCTTAGAAGTACTTATTACTGATGCTGAAAACTACAACTACAAAAATAATCTTCTATACCTCTCAAAAATACCATTTCAGCATCATCAGTTTTAACACTGCCACTAGCATTCATTTGTTATATTTGAAAAGCGCTCAGAAAAACATTTGCAATAATAAAATTCAGTTATTTAATAAACCAAGTTCCTGCCAATTTTTTTATATTGCGTTCCATCTAAAATTGGAATATTACAGTGTTAAAGGTTATAAGAAAATGTAAACTAATCGGCAACACTAGTCGTGCTAGAAGTTAAGGACAATCACAAAATAGAGTTGGATAAGAACTCACAAAAAGCTTTCATTGAAAATTAAAAAAAAAAAATCTCAATTTTTTTCTTCTACTAAATAAATAAAATGCTAATGTGGAATATATCGCACTTTAGAAACAAAAGAAAAAACTTAATTTTATTTCTGGCTTAATTCCAAAATTTGTTTTCCAACTGTATTCATCATTTGTTAAAAGCTGCAACTGCAAAAGCAGCCCTTTACCATAATTACACTTTACAAATGCCGCTTTTGCAATATCAGTTTTAATGTTGCCGCTCAATTTCATTTTTAATCAGTATTTTATATAATCACAATACTCTCTCTAATATTGTTAAAAATATTTACGAAAGGTAAAATATGAAGTTCAAAAATTTAATTACATGGTTTTAGAATTTCTGATTGTTATGCGTTGGCGTTAAATAAAATCGCATTATTATTGTGTTGTAGAAATTTGAAACAATTACAGAACTAGCGGCAACACTTAGCCAGAATGAAAGTTCTACATAATCAAGCCCAAAGCAAAACAAAAACGCACACAAAGTATCTGCTTCTCTTTTGGAATTACAAAAACACCATCTGCAGAAAGTCGAAAAGGCGGCAAGTCTGATGCTTTTTTTTTTATTAACGAAATGCTTATGTAAATTATTGACAAAAGTATTAAGTGTAAGGAATTATTTTAAACATTGATTAAAATGCAAAAACATTCTCTAAGTAAAAATGTTAGATTTATTTTAATTCTTGCTTACACTCCAATCGGCACAAATCTCAATCTCTTTTCCTCCCTCTTTATATTTCCCTCAACTTCTTGTAATTTATTTTTGCTTTTATATTTTTTTTTTTTTTACGTCGATATTTGTTACGGAAACGACTTTTATTTTACAAAATTTTCGTTTTGAATTTGTTAGCGTTGCTTAATAATTTTCAAGTCTGTACTTTTTTGATATGTGCAAATATTCTTTGCAATTTCTTTTATCTTTCATTTGCTTCTTCAAACTTTATAACATGATTTTTCGTTCAGCCTCTTCTTCTCTTTAAAAAGGGTTGCTCAGAGCAGAGATACGTTTCTTGTTTGGTGAAGATAAACAATTTCGTTTATGGATTTTTTTCTATCTGGCAGTACTGTATTTTCTGAATACTAAGGAAAACGAGGCTTCATTTTGTAAATTGCACATAATGCGCTCGTGTGTTTAAGGCGTCGTTTTAATTGCAATAATTATATATTTTATTACAATTTTTAATAAGAAGGCACTAAAATCTGCAAAAATACAATTTTTAGTAAATAAGTTTTAAAAGAAAAACAAATTAACAAAGTGCTTCGAAAAAAGTGTTTCGAGAAGCTAAGTAAAAGAAAAATCAACAAAAGCCGCTATTGCAAGGACGGTGTAATTAAAATTATACGTATTTTTCGCTTCAGTCTTTATATAAAGTGTTTATACAAAAGTGAAGAGTGTTATTACACGATTCAGCAAGTTTTATAATTTTAAATTATTAGTTGTAGTAGATTTTTTTCTTAAGTACATAAAAACAGCCAAAATTGTGGAAAAGCAGGAGAAAACCCCCAAGCGGAAGAAGAAGGCTGCAGCCAGTAAAATGTCTGCAGTCTATTCGCCGCAACCAGCGCCGCAGCAGCAAGCAGCTGGGCAACCACCTCCGGCGGGAATGCTGCAGCCGCCTCAGCCGTCAACACCAAATGCGCTGCAGCAGCAACAACAACAAGTAGGAGTTCCTGGTGGTGGCATGATTGGTCCTGGAGGTGGGGGTGGAATGGGAATGAATAGTCCCGGTGGCGGTCCTCCAATGCAACGCGGTCCGCCTATAGGTGTGATGGGTGGACCAGGCGGCGGTCCAGGCGGCATGATGGGGGGTCCACCGCCAGGTCAGCAACGTGGCGGTGTACCACCTCCGCCTAGTCCGGCTCACATTCAAAAAATCCTTGATGAGAATTGTGGCATCATTCAAACTATTCAGGATTTCCAAAATATGGGAAAATCGCAAGAATGCATGACTTACCATATGGCGCTGCATAGGAATCTCGTATACTTGGCGCAATTAGCTGATCCTACAATGAATATTAATCAGATTTTGCCACCGCCACATATTCTGCAAGCTCAAGCTAATCAACAAGGTCCCCATGGTATGATGGGACCGGGAGGCCCTCCACCTCCTCAGCAACAGCAACCTGGTGGACCACCGGGAAGTCAGTCTCAAATGGGTGGTCCTGGCGCGGGTGTTATGCCGCCAATGCAACACGAAAGCTCTGGCCAATCACCAGCTGGTGCACAAATGCTTCCATACGGAGGTCAAGTTCCACAACATCCCGGCATGCCGCCTAACGGTGGAGGAGCACCACAAGGCCCTACCGGAGGTCAGCAACAGTCTGGAGCTCAACAACCTCCTCCACCGCAACAGCAACAAAATACTTACAGAGGCGGTCCTCAAACTCCTGGGCCTCAACAAACTTCTTTGAGTGGTCCTCAACCACCACCACCGCCACCCAATACTAATACAAGTGGAAGTAAGTCTTGAGTTTTTGTTAATACATTGAAATCATCCAAGACGGTTTGACTCTCTCTCTTTTATACTAAATGGAATAATGTTTCTCAAAGAATTCAGTGTTTTTTTTTTTTTTTTTTTTTTTTGGAACAAATAATTATATTGAAGACCTTTTTTATTTTATTCCAGATCAGCAACGACCTAACAGTGGTCCAGGAGTACAAGCTGGGCAAGCACCGCCACAACAACAACAGCAACAACAACCTCCTACACAGCAGGGCCCACAACAACCACCAACCCAACAACAGGGCCCACCGCCTCCCCAAAGCCAATACAGAGGAGGCTACCAACCACAACAGCAGCAACATACACACTACCCTGGCTATCCACCACAACAACAGCCCCAATATCCTCCTCAAGGTGGTTATCCATATGGTCCCCCAGCACAGGGTTATGGACCACCGCCACCAAGCGCCCAAAGCGGCTATCATGGCCATAGTGGTATGCCGCCCGCTTCTGCAGCAAGTGGATCGCCTGGTCAACATCCGTATGCAAGTGGCAGTGCTCAACAAGCCCCTCCAGGAACATATGTTCCGCCACCACCAAGTCAGCAGGTAGCACCTGGGCAACAACCAGCTCCCGGCCAAATGTATGGCCCTCCGACTGGCGGACAAGTTCCGCCACCACCTAACCAATATGGGCCGCCGCAAAATACTAGTGGGGGACCTCCACCACCGATGGGTTATGGAGGATACGGAGCTCCACCACCTAATAACTATGGACAAGGTAGCAATGCTCCACCTGGAAATTATGGCCCACCACCAAGTAGTGGGGCGCAATCTCCATATCAACCATATCAACAACCGGGTTCAGGGCCACAAGGTTATCCTGGTCAGGTTCCGCCGCCGCCTCAATCTGGACAGGCACCAAATAATGTACAAGCCGGTTCAGGTCCTCCTCCTGGCAGCAGCTACAGTTCTTCACCAAGTCCAGGGCAAACGCCTCCGCCTAACCAGCAACCACCGTCAAGTGGGGCTAATGGACCGCAAGGACCACCTCCTCCAGTTAGCATTCAATCTAGTGCACCACCACCGACGAGCTCATCAGTGACAGTAACCACAACAAATACTTCTCAACCCCCACCACCGCCCAATCAGCAAGCTCCGCGACCTGGGCAGGCACAGACTCAGCAACAGCCACAACCAGGGCAGGCACCGCAAGCGTATCCAACTGTATCGAGTGGCGGGGCACCACCCACGGGTCCTCCACATGGTCCACAACCAACCTATTCATCACCACCTACTAGTGTTAGTGCATCGTCCTCGCCCTATGGACAGCAGAATACTGCAGGCATAGGACCCCCAAATACTACGGCACCGCCATCCAATGGGACTCCTGGAGCCGGTCCGCCACCGCCTATGGCACCTAACCAATACCAAGCGCCGCCAGGTAGTCAGCCGCCTTACGGGGCACCACCTCCGCCACAAGGCTACGGACCGCCTAGTGCCGGTTATCCCGGACATGGTTACCATCAGCCACAATCTGGCTATGACCCCATGCCCCCACAAGGTCAATATCCACCACCTTCGCCGCAAGGTTATCAAGGTTATCGGCCAACTGGTGGTCAACAAATGCCACCTCCTGGTGCACCACCGCAGGGCCCTCCTCCCGGCGCTTATAGCTACTACAGCAATCAGCCACCACAATAAATTTCCTACCACAAAAATGAAAAATTCATAGTTTCGCTATAGTTTTATATAAATTAAGTTGATTGCAGCATTATGTTAAACAAAAAATAATACATAGACGAAAGAAGGCTATATTTACGGATTTTGTTTGATCCCTTTCTTAATTCTGCTTTTTTACAAATTTTTATATACATTAAGCTTAAAGAGATTGATGACAACAATTATGTTTTAGAAATGTAAGGAAATAAAATGTTTAAAGATGCTAGCCGATAAGGCTTGAAGCATATGACTTGCATAAGTATAACCTTTAATGTGTCAATAATTTAAGTATTAGAGAATATGTGAAACACTTTTCCAACAACTCATTCACAGTATATAGGATATAATTAACGTTTTCGCTCTTTGCTATATATCGTATACTTACTGCGATCATCGTCACCTCGGCGACTATTTTCATCCACATAATTAAAATATTCAATACAACAGACCAGATTGTCTTAAAGTAATAAACGATATACTTACCTAGATACCCAACATAAACTAAATCATGAAAACGAAATGATTAACATATAAAATTAAGAATATTTCATATAATCATCAATAAAATATCGACAAAACAATATAAAAATAGTTTTAAATTTATACTAAAATGAATTTTTGCTGGTATGACTGGTTGTCCATCACGGATTGTGTTTTAATTTCTGACTTAGTTAACTTGATCTTTATAAATAATTTTAAAATTTTATTTTTTTTTTAAACAAGTTTGTATGACCTCATGAGAAAAGCAACATAGCCTCAATATATTAAAGAACATAAATAATACATTGTTTTCAGTCTCTACATGGACTTCTCCTTCGATTTGCTGTTTGCAGTGTCGGGGTTCTGCAGCATCGCTGTTTCGATGTCTGTCAACTGTTGCTTCTCTTCCTTTCTCTTGCTGATCACTTGTTTTAAAGAGGTTTTCGGTTTTCTTTTCAGTTTCTGCAAGATTTTCGCGTAAAATGTAGCAGACGCTGCTGCATTTTCCTCGATAATAATACGTTTAGTAGCAATACTATGAATGGGTCCAAAAGCTAACGCCACTACAGTACAAGCTAAACAGATGACATTATATGGCATGCTAAAGTCAGGTGTAGGCAATGATAGCAACAAAGACTCAGTCCGGAGTTGAAGCAAATAATAGCTTTCTGATGCGTTGAATGAATCGGCAAAAACTGTCCCCCACGCTGGTATGGCAGTATAATTACGAGCCAAAGGCAATTGAGTTGTTATTACAGCGGATCCTACATAATGACCGTGATTAGCGTCCGGTGGATATTCCAGCCATTTAAGAAATATGTAATCGAAATCAAACGAAATTTCCACCGACGTTTGACTAGGTAAGTAAAAAAGTAGTTCTAAATGGTATGGGCGTTTTCTTTGCACACCTGGATAATAATTGATCGTTTTAGGTTTAATAAGCTCGGCAGTTCTCTGATTTCGAATTTTGAGTGTGTGCATGTAAATGGGCATAAACCAAGGTATATTTTCTTGAAGTATTACTCGCAAAGTGCTGTAGTGAGTATTGGCCAACTGAGTAACAAGTTTGCCTCTCTCTTGACCTTGACCAACAATGTAACGATGAACGCACAGAGGTGGAGGGGTCAATGGAGAGTTCGAAGCTTTTCGCTGAAACCAAGCAATATTAAATAATCTTTGACCCTTTAGTTGTTGTATGTCGTAAACGCCATAATGTGAAGTGAAGCTACCTCTGGTTGAACTCACATTATACTGAGGCGAAGGATTTAGCTCATAGTTGGCAGGGGAATTTAGATTTACATAAACCTTACTGCTTTTAGCCAAAGGACAATGACCATTCAAACCTTGGCCGAATAGTCGTCGTAAAGAAAAATCATTAGTATTAGATGTTGTTAACATTTTGGAATCATAAACTAAATTCGCCGATTCAGTAAATTCCAAAAAGCATTCGTTTTTATGTAGACAAAATGTGCGAACTCTCACAGCCAACGAGTGGTAGTTGGTATTGTAAACGTTAACGGAATTCAGCAAAGATGCAAAACCGTTTTTACTATTGCAAGGCAACAACTTTTTCCAAGGTGTTAGATTTTCCGTGCACACTATTTCACGAGGCAAACTAGAATACCGCAAATGCTTAGTAAAATTCTGACCGGCAGCGCTTATAAACTGAGGACGGAAACCATATTTGGGTATTAAAGTGTTGGTGTGATCAATGAAATTAAGAGAAGCACATAAAATTCCGGAAAGTGTACTAGCTACACGGGTCCACTGATCGTCTACCTGGTCAGAATCTAAATTTTCTGCAGCGAACCAAGCCCAAACTTCAGCGCCTGGGGGAGCACTCTTAATGGGATAACCCCACGATTCGTAACGCCACAAGCCTTGAGTTAGACTTATATGCAATTCCTTAATGTCGTACTGTAATAAGATTTCTGCTATGGATCTCGGTACCAAGCGGATATTATGCACTGCAAAAAAAATGTAATTATTATTTGTATTTTCAGCCATTGTTGAGCATATATTTACAATTTTCCTCTTTCTTGTAAAACCATTTGGTAGTAAACTGAAAATAAGTATTTACAAAGCCTGAACCCATTGGTTGCACGTAAAGCTCTTCATGAAATTCTTCGGGAGTCTCATTTAATTCCGATGGATGGTTTCGCTCTTGTTCAATTTTTCCTACAGCCTCTTGTGCATATACACCGCAAATGGTTAAAGCACTTAGATAAAGTGCACACTTCATCAGGATTATCATTTGAATAAATTTGATTAAATGAATTTGTTGAAATTCATATTGTAAAAGTTAAGGCAAGCTAGAGTTGCCAGGCCAAATCTACCGGCAAGGGATTCCTAGACAAATGGCAACACAGCTATATTGCTAATCCTGCTGAATACTTGCGGCAAAAAGAAACAACAAAGTAACAATTGTGGGGATTAGGTTTTATTAATTGGTTGAGTGTGGTCAAAATTTTATTTTAAATAAAATGTACCCTGCGGGATATTATGTATTTAGCTTAGTTTTAATTGCAAATTAATAAATAAAAAAAAAAAAAATGTGAGAAACTAGAATAAGAATGTTCACAATATGAGACTTGCTTTGTCAAAAGCTAGATAATTTGATTTTAAAAGTAATGGAAATTAGTCAGACATGAACTATTGCAAGACAGTCAGCTGTCATTTACTATGTCCCATGTTATAAAATTTAACACTCTCTAATACAACACTGTAAAAGTCAGTGCCAATGCGTTTGCAAAATCTCGCAAGAAAACTCAAACCGAGGTAATTTATGAATTCTTCTCCAAATAAAACACAGTAACGCAGTATTTTAGTCAAGGTATTTATTATAAATTGAATTTGGACAAATTTTTTAATACTAAAACTTTTATTAAATGCAGCATTATATTTCTATATCTAATTTAAAGATTATTTCTTTGAACTAAAAACTTTTTTATTACTTTTTGATTACATCATTCACTTCCATGTTCTGAGTATTTTTATGAATTCAGCACCTACTTTTTCAGACAACTATGTATTTGCTGACTTGCTGAATGGCTCAGTCTGGCAATCGCTAGACATTTTCCTCAACTGAATGCAAAGTACAAAATGGCTGTAGCACTTGCGACGATGTTGTGTTCGTTGTCATTCGTTGCCAGTTGTGTGTCGTAAGTGCGCTCCGCTGTTAAATTATTTTTTCTTTAATTTTTTTTAATCATAATTAAACACTAAATACTCCAAGAGAAAGAGAGGAGAAGAGAGCGAAAATATACATATATATATTGTTCTTAAACAAAAACGAAGGAGTTTTTTTGAAGTTTTTAAATTTTTTTTAAAATAAAATAAGAGTAAAAAATCACATTTATGCAAATTTATTGGAAATTATGAATGGATTTTTTAAGATTTTCACTTGATAGATTCATACACCAAAGAGAACACACACACGAAGGCATGAATTTGTTTTTTTAATTTTATATTTTATTTTCTATTGTGTGTTTTACAAGAAAATTAAAAAAACACCATTTTTTGGAAAAAAAATTAAAATTTTATGTACTATATGACAAAAATACACTAAATCCTATAAAAGATATTTAATTTTTTTTATTAAAACGCAATTCGAAAGCAGGAAAAACTGAAAAAAAAAAAATTCACGGAACACACAAGTGACGGACGATGAACAAGAAGAAGCAGCAACAGTAAAATAACAGAAACAATAACGTCGTTCGGGGTCGCGTTTCGTTTGCTTGGTGCCTGTATCGCACGGGTTTTACACGTCGCGGTGAAGCCAAAATCTACAACTGTCTACATAGTGCGCTTCGCTCTTTGTTCGTTGCTCGCCATCGCGTTGTGTTTTCGCTCTCATATAAAACGGCAAAAAACAAAAACAACAAAACCCGATTACTAATCACATGCAAAATTTACTGTAAATGCGAAACAGAAAAACGAATTGTGAGAGCAACGTTTTAACACATATACAAGGTGAGAGAGAATGAGAAAGACTTTAAAATATGCTCTGTATAAATTTTGTCCGAATGAAAAGAAAAAAGTAAGAATAGTGTTTTGACCGTTAAAAAAGTATTTACACAACAAGTTGAAAAGAGAGGTGTATGTAAGATGAAAGCAATATGATTTTTAATGCAATTCTGTTATAATTTTACTGCTCTCGCGTTTTGTGCTCTTTCGTTCTCTTTTTTTTGCAAAGTCAAGAGCTCAAATTGTTCGCACTTATATTTGAAATAAACTAAAATTCTTCATATAAACATAAGAATAAAAAAAATACACAATGAAAAATTTCACTATTTAAAAAGTTTTTAAAGTGAGGGTGTTGAATTTTTATGCAGCAATAGCTCGACACCCTTATAGGAAAAAGAACAAAATTATATTCTTCTCATGTTGTTGTTGATTATAAAACACGCACATATATAACATATTTAGGTGTAATACGGTATTGTGTAGGAAATTGGCGCATTGAGAAAGTGCCACCCCCGAAAAAAATGTCATTTAAGTCATTGCAATTATGCTTATATATATATCGACATTATTCAATTATAAAAGAACTTAGCCTAATTTTCAGGAGAAAACTGTTCTTGTTTATGTAATAACAATTGCATTAGAAATAAATGAAAACCTTATACTACAAGTTAAATGAAATTAAAGTATTTCATAATACTCTCATTTGTCCATTTCATTATTCAAATAAAAATAGCGTATATGGTTTTTTGCGACTGCACCTATACCAACAAAGGAGTGTATCTTAAATTTCGTTCTTATGTTCTATGCTCATTAGAAGAGTGAATTTCAGAGAAGAGTTTATATATATATTTATTTCTCTTAATTACTTGCTATATGCGACGTCATACGTATATTATGTACGTATGATGTATGCATGTGCAAAAATAATTATTGAAATCAGCAAATGACTTAGCAATGCATATTTAATTTATTTCTTTTTCGTGGCCCCTTTTTTAGTTTTTTTTTTTGCAATTTCTTACTCATTTACTTACTATTCAAACTGTTAACATTCTCATTAACAACGGCATAGATGAAGTGTGCTAAACGTAACTCTTTTTTTGATTTTTGTAATTATATGAAAACTTATTAACTAGCAGTTTATTATGATGTAATTCTTCCTATGTATGCATATGCGTAATGATGTAATATGAGAAGTGAGCTTAGCTAATAGTTCTATAAAAAAAGTGCCTGAAGATGTATGTAATGAAGTGATACATATACACTTCTCGCAATGACAAGGGATTTCAAAAATGACCGACTCTATTATACATTTGTTCGACGCTTAACGATGGATTGTGCTGCAATCACATTTTGCTACACTATCTGATTTGTTTTCAGTTTTATCATCAATATTTGCGTTATTTTTAAACGAAATTGTATTAAAGAATTTTTGTCGTAATTTCATCTCGCGTGAGGTTGACCTTTTTGACACCCACGACATTTAGTGAACGTGTAAGAATTGTGATCCTTTTTTAGAATTGAAGGCCTCTGTATAAGCCGAGCAATTCCGAGATGATATATTTACACATGCACGTCCCGATTGGGTGACATATTTTGTCATTTATTAGAGAAAATGCTCTGGAATTTGCAGTATTTTGTTTCTCGTATTGAGTAAGTATGGGTCAATTAATAGGTACATTTCTTCTATATTCTTCTATACGTTCTGCGCAGTTTGGGAACGTGTGCCCAAAATCACATTTTTATTGTTGAGTTCTTACAACAACTAATGATGAAATTTTAAATTGACCAAGAACATATAAATATTATGGCTTATGTTCAGTTACATAGCGAATAATGGAATTAATATACCTATATTGTCTGATGATAGGTATAAAAATAAAGAATGGTAACTCTATCGCACACCAATCAAACTAAGACGCGCCAGTAATGACACAAATGTCAAAAGACTTGTTGTTGTTTCTTAAAATTTTGTTACGGTTCCAATAGTGTGTTTATTTTCGGCTTCTATGTGTGCAAGAAAAAACAAAAATGAGATAAAGTAACATAAAAAGCAATATAAACAAAAAGTAATAAACATTTTAAAACAAAATTTCATTTCCCTTTTCTCTTTTTTTTTTTTATTTTTTTTGATTGTTTTTTATGCTAAATAGGTGAGTATATCTATTTAATGTGATACCCAGTGAATTCGATGAAATTAAAAGAAATAACGGACTTCGCAAGATAAAAGTCTCTCAAATTAATGAAGATGAAAGTGGTTTTCTTGAATTTTTCAACAGAGCTTCGTGTGCTGTGTTATACATAATCAAAAGTGACGATGAATGATTAGAGGAATTGACATGAAATCAAGGTTATTCAACTGAATGTGTTTGGTGCTGTCTTTTTGGATGAGGGTCCGTGTAGGGAACGAGTCTTTTGAGTAAATGAAAATTGTTTGAATAAATAGAACAGGGTTAGGGTGTGATTTTCTATGGACATCGATGTTGGTGTTAGAAACATGTGCCAACTATTTTTTCTGGTAATTGTCTGGTAAGCATGCATTGATTGCGAATTTCCTCGGCGTTGCATCATGAAAACAATTGCGAAAATAGCAAAACGTTGTCTTAATTAGCAAAGTCAAAAAAGACGAGAATAAATATTCATAAATTCTATATATATTTGCTTGTATTTACGGAAAGCATGTCCAATGATTGCAACTGCAACATCATTCCAACGGCACACAACTAAATTAAATAAATCTCGCTTTCAAACACATACGTAAAATACTTTTCTGTCACCCTCTTTAAACACTTCCTCAACCATTTTCCTTCTTTTTTTTATTTAATTTGCATATTTGACGTCATTATTTTCACAAGCTTCTTAAGCACCTCTTCCCCTACTATTTTCATAGAAAATACCGAGTCTGTAGATTTAAAAACGAAAATTGTCTATTAGCTGATATGTCAGTTGGGCTGTGCGTTATTTCAAGCGAGAAATAAGTGGGGAAGGAGAGGGAGATGAACCAGTGAAAAGAATTTCATTTCGTTATTTGTTGTTCGCTCTATTATATTACTACGTTATTGCTGTTTTTCCTTTTTTTTTTTTTTTTTGTTTTTCTTTTTTTGTGCTGAGGTTTCTCGTCTTCTCACACATTTAAAATATTTATGGCGACCACGCCGTTTTATCGTTCGTAAATAGTCGTATATAGAGGCTACTTTATGTATTCAATTTTTCGCTTTGTAGAGAGCTGCTAGCTACGCAGCAAACGACTAAATTTGTAACCGTTTCTTCATTTAACAGAACACACTAAAAGTTTTTACTTGTTTTTAACAACGAGTCTCCATTAAACGAATATAAAACACGAATGCATCATGGTTTGAACCGGAATTCTCTTTGCTTTCTTACTCTCTCAGTCTCTCGCACTCTCTCTAATTTAAATTTTAACAACTCTTGTCCGCGCTTGTTCTCAAACAACACCATAAAACATATTCTCCGTTTCTCGTCTCTTCTATAATTCTATAATTATAAATTGTTATACTTTAGGAAAGTCTTAATTATTTACTATTTATTTCTGCGTTTATATGCCTCTATTATGTGCCTAACATGCTTTTTTTGAAATATTGTTGTAATTATTATTTTTGTGAGAAATCCATAATGTATACATTTCTGAAAGCTCTTCGATAAATGAAATAATAGCTGATTGTATCCTTTTAAGAGAAATGTTAAGAACAGGTGTTGTATGTCCAGTGTAAAGGCAATCAATGGGTATTGTGTATCGAAGGTTATGGAATTTTTAATGATACTTCTTGAAATGCTCAAAGAAATTTTTATATATTCATCGGAATAAGTTTCCCAGATTTTATCGTTTGCATATATACGCTTATGTGTCATTTAAAGATGTGGTGGTATTGCATACAATTCATTGATTCGTTATTATGAGCGAGTTCTTTTGTCTACATTCAGTTTAGCGTCATCTTGCGATTGCTTTGTTGCTGTCGTAATTTTTTTGTTCTCATCTAAATAGTTGGTGTGCATAATTTTTCAAATCTTTTGCCTTTCTTTTTACTCACTTCTTACAAAAGGCAGCTGATTGTGGGTCGCCTGGTTCTGCGGTATACATACTGTTCCTTCTTCTTATTTTACTTTGTTATTATTATTTTCATTTTTTTTTTTAAAGAAGATTCCTCTCCTTTGTAAGCAGCGTTACCTAAATTAAGCACAAGAAAGACGTAGAGATAAGCTACTAGTTACTTTCAAACGTTGTTACGGTCCTCCCACCTTGTACTAGTTATCTTCAGGAAAGTTGTCTCTTTCTCCATATGCTTACTAGCGATGGTGGGCGAATGTACGCACCACTTGCAATCGTTGCGCGATTTTGAAAATAAAATTTGGAGAAGCATCCATACATATTGATGGGATTTTTATTTAAATAGAGTTTTCTTTCTTCCAGTTTCTTATCGTTCATTCAGCAAGTTTTTCGAAGAGCATGGATATATGTAGGTAAATATGACGAGACGATACCTTGAAAAGCTTCAAACTTGTAATTTGGCGAAACACAAGCAACCAATCCATTTCTCTGCGGCTTAGCACGATTAGGTATTATTTGTGTTTATATATTATATCTATTTTCTCGCCGATCTTCTTATAATTGTGAAATTTTTTATGTGCTTTGAATAAAACCATATTATTGCATTCTGTTTGAAATAATAGTTTGAATTTCCTCATTTATCTCGTATATATCTCTCATATATCGCGTATTAAAGCTAGAGAGCTTTGCGTATATATATATATATATATATATATGTAACGCTAGATGCAGACACAAAGAATTTTCATATTTCATTTCCGTTTAGGTTTATTTACAGGCAATCATAAATTTTTAGCAAGAAGTTATATTTGTATTGTACCGAATTTATTAATACCCATAAACAGATGGCTGCGGTATTTGAATGCAAAATATCGTAGGAATTTATTCACTTGACGCATATATAGTGTATCGTTGCTCACTTCATTTATTGTATCGTATTTATTTGTATTTTAATTCACATTTATATTGTACGACTTTAAAATGCCTAGAAGTAATTAAATAAGTCAAAAATTATAAACATATACACATGCTTGTTACCTATGATTAGTCCTTGATAACTACTATTTAACTGATTTGGGTTGGAAACTTAAGAAGGCGACTTTATTAGTAAAATTTATAAACTTCGCCTTTAACTTCTCTATTGAAAGCTTTGCAAATGAGAGGGAAGGGGAAAGTTGCCAGTTTGTGACGACCATGGCCTGTTCCATCATACGATTTTATTGATTTGTGAATACAATCTGACGAAAGTGATAATGGGATTTGGGATGGGATTTGAGAGGCAAGGTTTTCCTCCAAGAGCAGGCAATCCACACTGTTACTCATCCTGACTAAGACTATATCATTCAGAATTTCAAATCAAACATTTGGTGAATCTAAAACGGCTTCTATAAAGGGTATAAAAAGTTAAATTAATATACTTGTCCTGTGAAGAATTTAACATCTTTCTAATAATATATTTATAGCAGATTACAAAAGTTGAGATTATCTCATACAAGACGTTGGACAATTTCACAGTCGAAATCCATGCATAGCTATTTTAGTTATTGGTTTAGTTTGATTTAATTGTTTATTAGCGACGATATGACAAAATAGTTATTACACTAAAATATACAGCGTCTCTTGCGGCACATTTTATTTAACATAACAGGAGCTAAGATTGTAAGCAAAAAGTGAAGTTACTAAACGATTATCGTATCGACAATCCACAATGTCTTGCACAGTCAGTGCAAGTGTATAAGGCAAGACACTCAAGTTTTAGCCGTTACAATCGCTCGTAAAGATCTTAACTTCGCTTGCTAACCCGTTCGGATTAATTGGTTGCAATGTCTTTGCCGGGGTTGAGAACGGTATCTTCGTTCTTGTGACTAGGCGGATGCTCAGATGGACAACCGGGCGTCTTCAAGTCGTTTCAAAATTTTGTACCGATTACGAATATATGTATATATCGTGGAGTCTCCGCAGCGTTCTTTTGGATGTTGGGGATGTTTTAAAATAATGAATAGACTCGCATCTTTTGGTGGTCTATATAAAAATGAAGCTCCTAATATTAAATGAGTGGGTAACGTTGCATCTAAAATGTTTTAACAAAGGTGTATAACAGACTATTCTTGGGGCATCTTGTGGGCATTATAGCTATGGTTTGGGATATGGTTTAGATGCAATAAACTTTAAATTATCCGCGCTCGATTAACGTGCAATTTCCATTCATCTATCTGGCTAAGTCCTTCGAGAGTTTGCATGGTCGCGGAAAATAGATTTGCGAATCTTTAGCATACAAGCGAACATTCCGGTTGGAATAACGTGTAATCAAATCATTTATGAAGGTACTAAGTAAAATCGGTCTTCGTATGAACCCTTGTGGAAAACTGCAACAAGTTTTTCCTATGTCGGAAAAAGAGTTGTTACCTTTAAAGCGTTGAAATTCATTTTCCAAGTAAGATTTGATACACTGTATCGTCGTAGGACCGAAGTAACCCAAGTAAAATTTGAATTTGTTTGGTTGTAAAGTATGATCTATAGTCTCCAAAGTCTTAGAAAAGTTAATCATTATTAAGACTGTTAAAGTACTTTGGTTGTACTTAGGACGGATCTCTTCGGAAACTTTAAATATCACAGTGTCACAGATGCGACTAGATTTATAACCGCACTGATTCGTGCAAGGACAATTTTTGGACTTAGTGTACTCCGATTAGATCAGTTAGTAAGCATTCAAAGAGTTTGAATAAAGCAGGCAAAAGAATTATGGAAAAGAAATCTTCTGTGGAAGCAAATGAAACTGTTTTTCCGTCAGGAATTACAAGAGCAAGCCTTGAAGAGCCAGAAAATGTGTTGGTTGTGAAAATTTCATTTAGTATACGGATCAGTGGTCACATTACATTTGGTTTCTGTTTAAGAAATCTAATACGCATATTATCGCAACGAGCAGCATTCGGCTTCATACGATATACGGCTTACTAGACTTTCTCCAAACTGAAAGTGATTTTTATATTCCTATATAGCAAGTCGTTGTCCAGCCGTAGAGGATGATATATAGTGAAAATCTCCGTATATTCTACTCGTCTATACGCCACTTGTGGTACGCGGTATATTAAGTTTGTGCGTGCGCATATCACACGCAGAAGGGCTTAAGACGGACCCACTTTTCTTTCAATCGAAGCCTGCCTGTCCGTCCTATGTCCTATATCCATGTGAATTTGTGTTCAACTCAAAGGTCTCGACTTCTTTTGATGAAATTTGGTACAATGACGTATTTTGGCCTAAGGACGAGCGTTTGAAAGTATTGAAAGTCGTTCGGGTCAGTTAACTTTTTCGATCGCTCCCCATAATACGCCTTATTTTGTAAAGCCGTTATATAGAAAAATATTGCAATTTTCAAAATTTCTCCAAATTTCTCATTTTCTCATTTCTCATGTCTGAACGACAACTAAATCTTTACGTGCAACATTTTATGGGGAAAATTATAATAGTAAAATAATAGTAAATTGAAACAGAAATCAACCGTTCGGAATTTGGACTACGTATGGCTATTTTTTTGGATAAGACTCTTATATGTCAAAGAGGACTTATTGTTACTGATTTATTTGACGCAAAAATTAAGCTGACCAAATTTAAAACACGTGGGTCTATTTCTTGGAACTCGCTCCCTCTCTCCATGTTAGATTTTTCATGAATAGTAAACCCTTCACAAAAAGGTTTAATTTGTAATACTTTATGATGAAAATTGGTAGCAATTTAACACAAAAGTGAACAGTAGGCATTGGGATCACATAGGTCTGTTTTGTAGACCCTAACGTACATATAAGGGTTGTCATGGAAAGCAAGCCTTTATATGGAGAGAAAGTATAATTTCTACTTCCATATGACCGAAACTGAGAACTTAAACAAAAATTTTTGGAAAACAAATTGCAAACTTTGACGTTTTGGGCCTCCTCCGATACGCGGGCTCTCGTGAAAAGGATGCCTTTGCATGAAAATAATGCGTAACTTTCGATGTGCTATTATCAAAACGAGGCGAATTGGCGTAGGGTATTTAATCTGTAATAAGATTGCTTCTATGTAATATGTGTTTTTGGGGTACGCCAGAACACTTGATTTCGACATACGCCTTGACATCATACTCCGGATTCGTCCAGGATATTGCTTTTGCATTTACTACATTGGAACATAATAGTTCAATGGTTCTTTCCGTGAATGAGCTGCCGCGCAGGCGAGTGAATAAGAGTCGCGACTATCAAATCGCGAGCTCGCGGGCTCAAATTTTAGTGTGGTCTTCGGCCATGCTTGGCCTTAGCTATAGTCAGTGTTCAGTCGGTAAAGGCATACAATACTTACCGATTGGACATGCATCTACTATTTCTCTTTCTCCGCTGCTTTCTGACTATTACTATGACCGTGGTGCACGTGTAGTTAAGGTGCCCCGAGTGATTGATCATATAAGTAGAACCTAATGTTAATAAAATAACCAACATAGTCCATCCAATACGGTCTAAGCAACCGAAAACGCAAACTTAGATATTCATGATTGAATCAAATAGGGCAGAGTTGCCAAGTCATACGCAAATGCGTACATAATAAATTTAAAACAATTTCCCTTAAACAAGTACATGTTTTACGCACGCACTTACGTATACAATAGACATTATCTTTACAAAGCAGTCCGGATAACGAATTATATCTGATCTTTGCTTCAATAAAGGCGCGTTAAATTTTCTAACAAAATCTGTTCAATCGCTTTCAGACGCTCCATAAAAAAAATGTAGGTATAGTGACAAACTCATGGAACAAAAGAAATCTCCCTCTGTAACCTAGCGCGAAAAGGCGTTTAGGACGTAGATGTGGCGCTTGACGGTCTTCCCTCTCTAATAATCTGCAAAAGAACACGGTGCATAAAGTTTAAGAAAGGCGGCTCAGCAGCTTTTCGAAAAGTCACCCCATATCTTTTACAAATTTATTATCTCTCTGCTCCTTCGGAAGTCGTGCTACGAATATAAGTTAAATGTTTAATGAGAAAAAAAAAAAGAAATTCAATAAAGATGGATTTTGTGTTTTGCAGTGAAAAGTGTTTACCAGCGAGCTGGAGTGCGCCGAGCTTAGCTACCGTATTACTTTAGTAGATGAGAAGTGCGATCATCGAGTCGGCATAAGCAGATTCAATTGCCCGTGCGGTAGACCACACGCCTTGAACGCAGCTCTGATGAATGCTCGATCGGTAAAAGTATAACACTTACCGAATGGGTATAGATCTTCTAAGCATGGGGCGTGTCCAATACATCTCATTCCATAATTTCTTTTCTTCATAACCGTTAGCGGGTTTTTAGACACGAGTGGGTAAAAGCATAATTGCATTTCAGTTGCGTCAAATATTCATCGAAACGAATACTATTCCCTCTTAGATGAATTTACGATATGGAAAGATCGCATATCTTATCCGTTTGTGGTTTTTGAAGAATATTATAATGCGCTATAATCAACCACTATGTACGCACATATTCTTAAGATAGTTCATAGACAGTACACGCCACGCATACTTGGATACATACATTTGTTCTTACGTCTATAAATATCTGTGTATGTAAGTCTGGGCAAGTGTACAACGATTTTCATTGTTAACATTAGATATTTTTTTTGTTTGCTTTCATGTTCTCGTTTTAATGGTTTTCTTCATTCTTAAAGGTATGTAGTTTATGTCCGTTTGTTTGTGTGTGTGTGACCTATTTTCCCCATTCATCTATGCCGATGAAATTTTATTCAGATTTTTCAATTATTTTTCTAATCGCCTCGATAAGCGGGATGTAACGAGAAGGTTTGCCGCTCATCTTATCGCACTCGGGAAAAATATGATTAGTTGTGTTTGTCTTTCCATCATCTTATTATTCTTAAAAGGCGTCGAAGTGGAGAAGCCCAACCATATATACGTATTAATATCGATCTTTTAATACGTCACCTAACCTAACCTAAGAATCTTCGGTAGTATTGAATTTGGTCGATATAATCTTAGAATAATTTCATTTTCTTTATAACCTACGCCACTTGTGGCGCAAGGCGTATTAAGTTTGTGCGGACGTATGTGACTCCGAGAAACGCTTAAGATAGACCCACCTCTTATTATATCTATCCATTTAGCCGGTCTCTGTCTGTCTGTCCATTTCACTTTGTGTTCAAGCCTACAGTCGCAATTTTTGAGATATTTTGATGAAATCTGGTACAGTGGCGTGTATTGACTCAAGGACGAATGCTATGGAAAATAGTTTGGATCGGTCGGTCCCCATTGTCGATCACTCGTCATGTAACGACCTATTTTGAAAAGTCGTTATACGGAAGAATTGCAATTTTCAGAACTTCTCGACAAAAGTAAGTCTAAGTAATAGTATTTCGTTATTCTAAACTGGTATGAAAACTTTGAATCGGCTGGGGCAATATTTTGAACCCCTTTCATATGATAAAAACCGTCTAATTTCCAATGCTTCCGTGGTGAAAATCAGATCATAACAGTAACTTAAGATAATAAAAATTCATTGTAACAAATTTGGACCACGCACGCCTATTTTTGGGTCTTTGCCCTATATAACGGTTTTTATTGAAATTTTTTGTTGGTTAGGGCAGAAAAGTTTAAGTTTTAATATGTTATGATGCAAGTTGATCCATAATGGCAGTTTGATATAAAGATTACCCATGCGCATCACAATTTTTGAACCTTTTGTGCACAACCATTCTTACGGAAAGTAATAGGCCTTTACTTGCAAAGAGGTCTAATTTTTAATATAAAGATCCATAATATTCGATTCATGAAAAACAGGATATAATTATTGGATTGCGTAGGTATTTACTAGTCGACGTAGTCCGCCCATAATGTTTTCAGTTGCATTTATTTATTTAGTGAAGAGCAAAGTTGTTTTTAAAATTACTTTCTGGGTATTCGTCTTCGAATCTTCTTCAACGACATTGATTCAATTTTATGTGCCTTTGACGTGAGCGGTACAGTGGCAGAAATTTAAATGTTGGGACAAGGAAAAACAGAAGATAATCTTCCGCCGAATACGGTGCTGATGTTACTTTAGTTTTTCTTTTTGAAAATTTTTCGCTCTTGTGCGACTTGTAACTGCAAAATTCCCGATTTATTTATCATGGAACGTCCGTATGCCCGTTCTAGAAAAAATTTGATATAGTCAACGTTTAAAATGAATGCATGAAAATGGTCCGAACTATGTTCGTTGCGGACATATCAGAGCGAAGCTGCTTTCAATGTCAATTAAATCAACTGTCAACTAACGGCATATCGAAGTAATTGATGAACGTTTTGTGGGCGTTTCGTTTTCGGTTTTACTTCCAAGTATTTCAGGACTGTATTTAACTTTGTTGATTTGGTTCCCTTATCCATTTTCTTACAAGTCGGCGAAGAGTGATTGTATCACTAACTATATTAACTCTCCATCTCGATTGACACCTAACGTTGCGTGTGTACCTATGTAATGCGCTTTTCTTCTCGATTTTATATAATTCTTTTTGCTAAATGCTTGTTGCATTTTTCGTAAACATTGCACACTTGCACAATATATTCGCGATATTTTATTCATTATTGAACTTGACAAATATTAGCAAAGTATTACTAGTTTTTCTTGTCTAACGATCTATTTGATGTCGCTTAAAATTAACCAAAAACTTACGTAGATAATAATGTCACGGTTATAACGTTTCATATCCATGCTGCCAATTTTTTTTTTTTTTTTTTTTGCGATGAGTTGGACCATAATAACAATAATAATATCCTAGACTTATACCTATACTTATGTCCTGGATTATAATATTCTATGTATTAAGTTTGTGAGTATGTATGCAATAGCCAGAGAGACTTTAGGTAGACTCTACTTTTAGTCAATACGATCAATTCGGAAATTCATTTTGATTTAAGCTTGTCTGTCCGTTTGTCAGCTTCCTTTTCTTGTATTCACAATCCGCAATTTTTGAGATATTCCAATAAAATTCGGTATACTCACGTGTTGCCGCCCAACAACGACGGGCGCTATTGCAAATGGTTCGCATCGGAGCAGTTTCTCGACCACTTCTCATATAACATCCTCAATTAAAACGTTACACGTCGAAATTATTTGCATATTTTTAAGCTAAACATTACAAAAGTTCATTATTATGTTCACTCTTTACCGGGGGATTTGAAAACTACTATAAAAGGATGGAGGTCCTGTCTGTTTTACGTTTTCTGGGTTGTTGATGATGATATCAAAAAAAAAAAGTGCTTTGTTTCTGGTTGATAGACGCAGCGGAGTGATGTGTCACAACCGCTCCTGCAAAAAAGCGGCAAACTACAACTTATACGACACACCTCTGAAATTCTAAAATTCATTGCAAATGCTAACGTGTGAGGGAAGAGTTGTAGTCCCTGTACCGAATCTTTTTAACTTTCTATAACTATTGGCGATATTGTTAAAAGATACGGTGTGAACGTTTTCTAGAGTCAGCCCAAAAATCCCAATCAACTGTTACTAAAGTATTGGCTATCAAGGCGTGTGTCATATATACATATACATATATATGTATATATAAATTTGTCGTAAGAGAAATATAGTTTCGATTTTTTGTTGTCTGTTTGTGCTTTTCTTTCCTTTACTTTTCTCAATTTTTTCGCTCCTATGAGTGACAAGTAAGACAAGAGTTAAATATTTATTACACACACATGCACGAAAAATATGTGAACTGACATACTTTACAAAAACATACGAATAAAACTAGTAAGAAAGCCATATTCGCCGTGAAGCGATTTTCGGATGTCCGCTAATGTTAACATCTGCCCTCTAATTCAAACAATGTGTACACATAGCATTGCGTATAGGACATTTAGTAGGTAAATGTAGCCAGCGTTAGTGAGCCAGCCCCAAATGTTATATGTTATCGTGCACTAGTAAAAACTCTATGCATAAATTTAGACGTTTTGAAGGCTCAATATATTTTCAATTAACTAAGGCGTGGAAGTCTCTGTTATTTACTCCTGGGCAATAGTAAACAACATGCATTCAAACGTAATATGTTTTGAAGATTAAAAGCAAATGATGAAAGTGATGTCACTCACTCACTCACTCACTCACTTCTACCCTTCAGTGACGGTTACGAAAACTATTTGGTGCGCATTGAATTCTTGGTAAAATGAAAGCAACAACTGATACTCGACGGCAAGAAAGTAAACAATTTATTGAAGAGAAAAATAAAAGTAAAAGTTTATTCAAAAGTAACAAAGTTTAATGTTAATCAACTTGACGACAATTACGAGCTGAAGTTAAATGTTACGAGTATATGTATATATGTATATCATATGTATAATGCTGTGTATTAATCTAAAAAATCTATCTTGAATTGTTTGCTCTTTTTTGGTTTTTTCATGAGTTTTCGTAAGATTGTTTATGTATGTGTTTATTATATGGTTTTTCTATTTCTTAGGCAATCATTCCGGTGCTAAGTCTCTATATACTTATACGTTTCAAATAGCGTTATTATTTTAATTATACAGTCAGCAACAACATCCGCTCATACGTACATATATCCAAAATCATCAAAATATATATATATATATATATATATGTATATATATATAAATATATAAATACATAAATACATACATGCTCACTTACATATTTATATTAAACCAGTCCCAAACAGTAAAGCTTCGTGATTGTATGCATATGCATATGTGTGTATGTTTTGTTTCTTTTTCACGTATATTTAATACTTTCATGAGAGCTAAAACAGCTATAAAGATAGTAGTAATAAGTAATGTTAATTTTTCATTTATAGAGATTTGTAGCTTTGTTGCTTTGTGTGTTTTCTTTTATACTGGCAAAACGAAGATATATAAGAAAAACAGCTGTTCATTTCTCTTGCTCAGCTTACCTATCTTTCACACACACACACACACACACACACACACACAGACACACACACACACACACACACGGCCACATTAACGCACCACACTGTGCAAATGTAAATAAAGTTTTTACTCATGCACACACACGCGCGCTGTTTCTGTTGAATCATCTTTGGTGACCCTCTTGTTGTTTGCACATTTTTTTCGTTTTCTTTCTCGAAAGGCCCTGCTGTCCGAACATATCTATCTCCTTCTTATATCGTTTTTAAAAGCAAGTCTACGCAAAAGCTGGTTTTGTTCTTCTATTGTTATTCGGCGGGATAACTATACCGATAAATAGATAGTGCAATGTTAAAAATACTGTGTGTCCCGAAAATGTGAGCATTCCTGTAGCATTATTTGGAGGTTATTCGCTATACTTGCGTGAGAATTTCTTCCGAATTTATTTCGCTCACAATATATCGATTTGTGTTAAGGACCTTTCTGGTTAATGTATGTGTGTGTGTGTGGGGGTGTTTTTTTTTTTTTTCTTTTTTCACTCTTCTATCCAAGCCGTCCTTGTTACATGGGACGTATGTTTGAAACGCTCGAAAAGAAAAGATCTTAGAGGGATGGGGGGAGTATCTAGATATATGCTTCATGGTACAGTTTGTACAGTACAGTAGGGACGAATAAATTGCGCAGAAAAATAATTTGAAATACATACGCTATCTGATAGATTTCGGGCTTAGTAGAACTTTCTTTCTGCTGTGTGACGTCACGATATAAGCAATTGGGCCAGCCACTGTAGTATACACATGTAAATGTAATGAATAGATGATTATGATCGAGCTTGAATTAAGCATAAAGCATAAAGATCAGTGTATATTCTTTCCTCTCCAATACTTTTAGATCCTCTTACTACTTTGTTTTGTATAACTTGGTTTGGAATTGTGACCTAAGCATGCTAACATAAAGATGAAAACTCGAATAAAAGAAGGTCCTGAGCTAATCGATTTGAAGGCACGTCTTGTTTAAAATATATACCCTATGATTAAGGTATAGGAAAAGTAAACACGTTGTACTTACACAGTGTCGCTAAACATTCCTATCGAAAAATCCCCAATTTCTTGAAAATTGTTAGTAAGTAAACAATATTTTTTAAGTGGAACTAATGAAAAGGGGAGAAAAGAAAGAAGGTAGACGAGTGGGCATATCGAGAATTGCAACCTAAGCCGAATATAATCTCTTCCTCTGTTGTATGAATAATAATCTGCACAGTTTATTAATCTATGACGCGGTTATTGTTAACTGAATAAACGGTTAATTTTATATGTGCATATATGTGTGCACATATCATCTGTGGATGTGCGCGTGAGTTATTGACCGGATCAAGGCTAGCCAACTTGTTTTTATGATTCTCTGCTTAATAATTTTTTATATAATTTTGTCGTTTTATTCACAACGTTCGGATATAGAGACAGAGGCCACGCTGTCAATAACAAGTGTGCTAGAAATCTGAACTTTGACACCATAAAATTTTTGTCATGTTCTTAATTGGATTTTATGCCTGGCTATATTGCCATGTCGCGGCCTCTTGTTAACAACAATCTCGGACACATCCAGCTTTTGCAATATGACACACACACACACAAACAAACACATTGACTGGCTAGAGGTCTAGCACCCGCGAGTAACAACTTAATTCTGGTGCCAACTAACAGTCAGCAGAAAATTACAGACGCAATATTACTTTCGTATCGGGCACTTTTGTACCTGACAGGCATGGGGGGATTATGAAATGTCGATTTTTTGTAAATTAACTGCTTGGTTATTGGGGGTTACGTTAATAAACGTAAAATTGCTCTGAAGGAACGCGAATTTTGATTGAAAAAAGAAAAATATTTTGTAATAATTTGTAAGTGTGTAGGATGCCGGTGTTTGCTAACGAGGAAAATTGAAAGCAATTAGTATAAAAGTCACGGCTTATCAATGGGTAATGGCAGTGCGTCTAAAACTCGTTGTCGTCGATGTCGTTGATTGTCACGCACAAGCGGTGATGTGCTTACACTTAGGCAGCAACAATGTTGCGGAGATAGAAGGGCACTGCCCGCCAATCAAATCGTTTCATAGGCCACAGGCTTGGTACTCTTGATTCCCCCGCCCAACTCACTCTCTAGTTGCCCGTATGCCGTACGACATTTTATGTTCGATTGTTCGATTGTTTTTCTTTCAAACGCCCTGTCCGTTTTGCAGGTCGGACGTATACAAATATTACTCTCTCTTTGGTCCTTCCTCTATCTATAATCTTTCCTGAATAGTACGTCGCTTACTTATGTAGGCGATGTGCCCTGAAAGGCTCACTACGAAAAGTCGAATTATTCTGGGGTTCAATTTTTAGATCCAATTGCTGTAAGCGTGTTCTGAAAGCCCTTTTTGAGGACAAGAACGTAAGAAAACATTTTTATCTGTCATTAGTGATAAATTAGCTGGACTAGTTATAGAATAGACGCAGACGGGTTACGTGTTTGGCTAAAGCGTTTTTGTTCTTGAATTTGTTCAGAATTTTTTACTCAATTCAGATCATAGTCTCGCATTAAACCCCATCGGTGTACAGTAGTAAAGTGCGTATGATTTTATTTGAAAAGAAGAGAACGAGCTTCAGTGCAAATTGTATTTTATATGTGAAAAGGTTATTTATTTATTATCTGTTCATTAACCTTCGCGGTATACATGTCATGTCACGTCATGATATAGGCGTACTGAAGTGAACAGCACCTACAAATAAAGCTTTACAGTCTCCATATATGCACGATGTACGATGTACGATGTACGATGTACGATGTATGGTCATATGCGTTGTTTTGTATGTATTTGTGCAAATGATTTGTGTTTAATAAATATTTTCAAGAGTAAGGTTCGTCTTGTCTATTTGTGCGTGTGTTCAGTGACTTGTGCAGGAGATATATTTTAAAGTTACCCACTTCCTGGTAGACTTTCATAAATTCTCCTTCTGTCGTTTCTTTGTTGCTGTTGCTGCTGCTGCTGCTGCTGCTGCTGCTGCTGCTGCCGCCGCCGCCGCCTTAAATACATTTAGTAATTTACAAATTTTGTTATTATGCTCTTCTTTTCTTAAATCTTTTGTGTTGTGCTTTGCATCGGAGCCGTTACTGAACTTTCTGTCAAGCGGACTAGTGTTGACAATCCAACATGTTACACTTTCCGTTGAAGTTTGAAAATAATTTCAAGCAAACCGCACACAACTACACAATTATCAGATTCATCGAGCAATAAATAGTTGAGTTTAGGCAAAAAAAAAAAGAAAGACGAGTTTATTAACCTTTTTTATTTTTATACCATAAATGGGCAATCAGTCAATTATTGTTGTTGTTGCCGTTGTTGTTGCTAGTGCTGGCGCTTGATTTTTATTTTAAAGTTCTTTGTGCAGAGTTTTCTCTTGTCGTCTCGGCAACAGCAACTGGTATAATTTTATGCAACACCTGGTACTGTTTAACAATTAAACCCCGATTCGTCTGTACCTACATATATCAGCGCAGGCTCTATCGCTATCGTTAAAGGGAGAAACTAAGGGAGATAATGTGTACGCGTACACTCTTTCGTACGAAATGAGCATTATGCCTTTTTAATTATGTGTGCGTCCTCACATGTATAGAATTTCAATTCTTTTAACTTAGGTATCAGTTTAAATATAACATTTTTTTTTTTTTTTATCATTCGTGTTTGGTATTTTGTTTTTATATTTTCAGGCTTTCAGCCAGTTTTTTTTTTTTTGACGATTTCTTAAAAGGACTTAACAGAGGAGAGGTAAATGTACATGAAAGCTTAGTGTTCATGCGTACGGCCATGTAACTGTAACTCTATTTGTCACTCTACAACAGGTAAATGTACATGAAAGTTAGGGTTCATGCGTATGGCTATGCTCTACAACAGAAATTCGTTGAATACCTGGACTCTTCTCGTAATAACGTTTAATCATATCTCCAATCTCCAATCTCCAAAATCATTGAATTATTTTTCAATGCGTTAGGATAGATGCAAGCACGAGAATCTATATTTCGTATGCTTACTGAGCTTTTGCGCAATACCATCAAATAAAGCTCTCTTCAAATCATTACTTTTAATAGATATCGTATAGTCCACTTGTACGTCAATAGATCTGAAATTGATTCGTTGAGATGTTCTAGTTTTAGTTCTAGTTCTAGTTCTAGTTCTTGATGCGAAAGGCTCGTAACCTAAAATTCAGGCCGAATCAAGATAAATATCAGAAGAGGTAACATCACCTCTTGAAACATAGGGCCACCTTTCCTAATGAATATGAAAAGAAGAAGAAAATTATATTCGGCTCTAACCGAGCCTTTTATACCTGCTACCTGTTCTATTTGTTCATACAAATTTCTATTAGTCATTGTGGGCGTCTCCTTTAAACGATTTGGCCCATTGCCAAAACTGGCTTGCGTGCAAGAGCTTTCAATCTGTCTGCCGAATTTGACAAAAACTTTTTAATATAACTTAAACCCTACACTTTTATAAGCAAAAGCCTGAATTTCAATCTTTCTTTCTTTTCATCTTTACACCTACCACAGACGGGTGGATGTATTCTCGTTTTGCCAAATGACTTGCAACACCCAAAAACAACACTCCCCATAAAGTGCGTATATTCTTGATTAATATAGAAGTTCTTAATTGATCCGGACACTTCCGCTTGTCTGTTTATGTAATGTCTGTGACACGCATTTCCTCGGTCGCAAGCATTACTATGTATCCGTCAAGTTGGACGAGAAAGGTAGTAGAAGTTCTTGACTGAGCCAAATCAATCAACGCTCCTTCACCTTTACCTTTAATGGACACCTTTAATGGCATCCAATACACTTCGACGTAATGCATTATTTCCATCAGGATATCAATACGAAGTTTATTCGTTTAAAGCAAAAAAGAATGTAGCTGATTCTTTTTCGAGGCACCCTACCACCCTACCGACATAGAACCGCCATCGCGCGACGTAGATGAAGACGCGCGCGTTGTCGTGTTATTTTCTAGTGCTTGTTTCTTATTAGTGTTAGGTGACTATAAAGCCATAGGTCTACGAACTAGTTATATAGTGAGTATGCAAGTCACTTAGACGGTTGCTAATGTAATCATTTTGCTCCATAAACTCCGTAATCATCAAACCCTAGCAGCCACAAAATATGTTTTCAAAGGATCGTCGAAGAATTTCAGATTTAGTGGTAAGGCATTCTAATATCTAGCAACACAAACAACAAAAGATCGTTCGGCTGATGAGTTAGACAAACGTGGTATTAATATGAAAGGGTTTCTGTTCGATCGATAGAAGTCTTCGGGATCGAGTTTGAATGATTTTGTAGAGGTAGGTAAGCAACCTGAATATTTGATGATCGCGAAAGGATAGTTTTAAGGAAACACCAACGAAGGAGAAGATATGGTCTGTAAGTCCGAAGCTATAAACAAAGCTTTTTACACAGTTGACAATACTTTGAAGCCTATCTAAGTTATATTCCGGGCAGCCAGAAGATACTTCAATACGATAGTTAACATGCGTCACGAGGAGCGAATGCGCAATCGTATGTTTAACCTTTAGAGGCAGATATAGATTCAGGCTGTACAGTTTCTCTTAGGGGAGCAACAGGGACTTTCTTACGGATCGTTCGCACAAAGAACATTTTCGTTGTGTGGCGTTCTCCTTACGGCTACGGGCTATCTGCGAGCAATATCCGAATTCATATTTACGTACTTGTTATGGACATTTTAACTTGGTGTGATTGGTCTTGAAGACTTCGCGTGAATCGAGTAAAACCCACATTGTCTCTTTTCGTTCGCCATGTAGGTAACCCAATGAAGGGAGAATTATGTCAAATGCTAACAGTACGCATTCACACATTAATTTCTAGCCCGTAATTCATTAGTGATACGTGTCTGTTTCACTACGAAGAAGAAGACAACCCTTACACTTATTTTGCACGCAAGAGAGAATTTGCTTTTTACTTTACTAAAGTGGCCAATGGTTTTTAAAGACTTCATTTGTACTCTTTGCATCACTTTTTACTGACTGCAGTAGAGAATCTGTAAAGGGTGAGAGAGAGTGAGAACGTGTTGAAACTCGAACTCGAAACTTTAGATTGACAAGAGGGATGAATACTCCTACGTTAACTTTTCTTTATTAAAGATGACTCCACCGCCATCAGTGTAGCCATGTGGCATTTTATATTTGGAGAAATGTCTCCAAGGGGTACTTTGGATTTGTCGTTTGTCATTTGGTGCGTAATACTCATAAATATATTTCGGACGCCCCATCGGCTCTCCGGCTTATGCCGCTTTCCGCACTATCCTATCAAATCACTAAAATTCGGCGGCTTATTTACTCGAGATCCCGAATGCCCACCGACAACTTAAACAATTTAAATTCTTGACCAACGAAAGATTTTCTCCGCCTGTCTGCCATCCGTTGTTGAAGCGCTTGCGGGCGTAGTCTTGAGACAAACAACTGAACGTTCTCGCTAAACTGATAGATACGGATCAACCTTGAAAATGCAAACAATCTACTTACAAGTATATTCACATAACTTGCAATGTTTACCATAACTTAAATAGATCTACGTTTCATCATAAAAGCTTCCAAACCATCAACCAGTTGACAAGCTCCCAATTAACAAAACATTTTATTCAGTCAGTGTAATTACAAACTATTCAGTTAAGGTGATGGGTGGCCCGACATGTTCTCCGAGTCGAGTACAAATTTTTTATTTGTCGTCTGCGCACTTACAGATAGATAGATAGATAGATCTCTTCGATTTATGCATAGTAGTAGTTGGCAGACAGAACAAAGGAAAATAATGCGACAACAAAAAACAGAGAATTTACGCAATATAGTCTTCTACCTCTGTAGGCTGTTATGATGATATTTATGCTTACGTATACACACATGAACGGGCAATTTAAAACGTTATGAATGTCACGTTCTGGCTGCGTCATCACTTGGCTGGATATTTTTTTTTAGAAAAATGGAATATTTGCGTGCGTTCGCGCGTGCATCTAAATATTTGGTTTTGTCATTTTTCGCCTTATTTCAGTGGCTTCTTATATAAATCATATCCAATATATAGAAGCTTAAAATTGATGTATTATTATTATTTTTCTCATCCGCCGGAAATTCTAATCGACGTGCACTATCGACTACGTGCGTCGTTGAATGCAGCGAAACAAAACATTCAAAACATGTGCAATTCAATCGATATTCCGATCATTTCAGACTTTATCATAAGACTATCTACATAAAATTTCACTTGCCTTAATTAGGCAGAGACGGATGCAGGCAAACGGTCGCAGGGGCATGGTCCCGGCTACACACGCTATATATTCCATGACAAGAAATATATAATAACGTCATTCTTTTGTACAGGGCGCGTTGGGCGCGTTGAAAAATATTTTATGTATTTCTGAAAAATATATTGAACATATTGAACAAGAAGTATTTATACAATGACTCGACGGACTAACATTTCCCCGGATTTTTTCACATAAACTTTTCATTATTCAGTATTACTTTGCATTGTCATTTCAATATGTCAATACATATACTCATCTTTATTTCGGAGTACATATTGAATCACGATATTGTGTTTGAAATGTCGCATAGGTATGTTCAACTTCCGGCGTGAGCTGACCAAGAAGCACTCACTCGAAATTAGACTTGCAAGTCTGTAGTGGTTCGTAGTAGATCTAAGTCCCATCGTTATTTAGACGATTACCCAATAAATTATATTGTCTGACGCGCAACACGTCTAAAATTGACTGGACATTATCAACTGCCCCCTTATTTCGCTCATTAACATAGGCGTATAAACGTATAGGCTAGAAAGCTCCTGCACAAAAACACGAATGAAGTCATGACAGTAGATAGCTTTCGCTAACGGCCCGGTACAAGTAGTTCTCATTCCATCTATATTCGTCAAAATGTTCGGCCATTTGCCGTAGCTTGCAGTGGATTGGCAGACGGATGGGTGCAGAAAGAAACGAAAGAAGAAGAAAGTGCATCGTGGCAGCACCTCGTAGATGCAACCTGAAAACCATATTTATATGCAATGTGTCACAAGTGGTGCAGTGCATATCAATGCATGTTGGGATGTATGGAATACCCAGAGACCCATTGATGGCTTTGACAATACAAAGAGAATGGACAATAGCGAGAGAATGGTGTTTTGGCGTTGGATTCGAATTTGTATAAAGACCATGCCATTATTGAATAAAGGCGGCATTCCTGTTTCGTACAATTAATCGTCACTAGGGTTACGAACGAGTAGGCGTTTATAATCTTTAGATATGAACACTTGTCGTACACGGACTGACAATTTGAAGTCTAGGTATATCGATGCCGGTAGATAGTATTCTATTGATTCGCTAAACAAAACTGATGTCCTCGTTTTTAAAGATGTGCAATGGACAACATCTTGGCGGATTAATATTAGAAATAGGAAGGGACAAGAAAATTAAAATTTCCTTATATAAATTTTTATTCTGTTTTGGATTGAGGTTAGGATTGCCGACTTAAAAATCTGTGGCTTAAATATGCGTAAACCTTGAGATAGCGGTTACTGTACCTCTCGTTACTTACTAAGTTTAACATACCCTTCTGTATTTAACAGAGCTACGCAGAGATTATATCATCAGGAGATGCAAACATACTTCATATTTATTGCGGCAGCCAGAAAATTCGCGATTGTAAAAACCGAATGCTATAATGAGAAATTTAATAGGAAATCACGTTAGCCTTCGTAGTCGTATCTCGGCAGAGAAAGATCTGCAAGTTTTACTTAGCGGAGATATGTAGAATTTAAGAATATATTACGTTGAAGTTGTATGGGGGATGGGATACACCGTACAGTTTACACAATCAGACGATGATTCGTCAGTCAAGAAACAAAGTGTCTAATAACTTAGATGCCTAGTGTACATAGAGGCAAGCGAGGAGGAACGAACTTCGGTCTGTCCATATAGAATTCTTTTAGTCTTCTCTGCTATTCTCGACCTGACACTGGAATTCGAGTTACAAAAGCACTTAACATTCATAAATTTTCACAATAAGAAAAAAATCTATTGCAACTCTGTGTTATATTGCAATATGTTAATATGCAATCAAACGTAGATCTCTGAATTGAACTGACCTTGAATTACTTTAATTATTCAGTAAAACAATGTTTTTTTTTCTAATTTCGCTAATAACCGTTGACGTGTTTGTTTAAATTAAAACTATATTAGCGGCAGCGAATTCTGTTAAACATGAAATGGACGGAAGGTGTTAATTTCTAAAGACGATTTGCGTGCTCGTCATCGAACGGTTGTGAGCTGTGGTTAGGTTAAGCCAACGCAGGTGGTTTGGGCAGTTCGTACATCGTCCATACATACTGTATGGTAAGTAAACAGAACGTTGTAAATAAAGTTTCGAAACTGTAACGCACTTCTAGCAGAGACCGATCGTATTTGACAATACCGGCCAATTGTTTGCATGCAGTAGGAACATGACTTATAAATGTATCGAGAATAACTCACAGTACGAATTACATCCGCGTATCATCTAAATGTACGAACGGCAACGATATTTTATGCGTTACAGTCAAAAAGTGCTGTGGGCGTTACTTTTTTTTGAAGTTTTTGAGTATATTCTTAAGACCTGAGTGCTGTTAACTTATCAAAGCAAGTAGAATCGTGAATACGATGGGTTAGACTTTCACACCGCGTATACAGTTTATGCTAGAGAGGATGTACACACCTAAACCGACGCAATCACATATATACTGCTGTATGTACTGTAAAGAACTTGCAATTTTTTGCGGCACTCACGATTAGAACAAGTAAAATCATTGTAGGCGCTCTTAAACACCCTACACCTCCCTAGGTTCTATCTATCTGTTGTCGTGATAAAATACCAAAAATTTTACCTGCTTGCCGTTTAAGGGAGCCTTTATATGGCAGCATGCTCAGCGTGACTTAATTGAAAATTATCGATAATTATGTTCTTACTATTTTTATCATTCTTCATCGGTTGATCTCCTAAATTACCAAAAATTAGAAAATAAATTCTTCGCAACTATTTAATAATACGGATACTATGGCTCGGCAATTTTTATCGAGAAATTTCGATAATCAGAAAATAAGAACAGCCGTTGAAAACAGTTGCATTGAATCTATTTGTAATAGTGTTTGTTCTTGGGACAGAACATGTCAGTTGCACCCAAAAGTACATGGATACAAACCAGATAAAATTGAATCAATTCTCAAATGATTCTGAATCGATCGTGGGTCTACCTTAAGTATTTCTCCGTCCTGTATGCATCCGCGCGAGCTTAATATATTTTCTATCACAAATGCTGAAGAGCATAAATATCTGGGTGAAAAAAAAAAAATAAATAAATAAATAAATAAATATTTATATTAGTAATTTATTTAGTGTATGTCACTCATTGTATGTTTGCCGATGGTGAAGCGCAGCTAGAAGTACAAATTCTGGAATGCGCGAAAAACATGGCCATTGATAGGTCCCTTGCTTGGGTACATATATTAAAAACAATTGGGCAAAAGAAGTTTACGCTTACGCTTACATAGCATGCCAGACTTAGGGCGCTATCTTGTCTTTTTGATAGAAATTAGATGTCAATTTTCGTGATATGAGAAAGAACTAAATAAATGATAATGATAAAATAAATAAAGGAATTAAAATTCCGCTACTTTTGTGCTGGGCACAAACAACTAACTGTAAGAGCTCTAGGGAAATAGTTGTGAGAGCTTGAAAACGTATTCTTGATAACAGATACGAACTGTCTGCGCATATTAGCAGTGCTGACGCCAACAACAACCAATCAATTTTTTTCATGCATGCATACATATACGAACCACGTCGATTCGCTTTGTCAATATCGAAAAGTGTAACACGGGTCATTTCCTGCTTAGGCTTATCAATCACTGCATGTGCACGTAAATTTAGGTAATTGTTGTGTTCTTGCTCTTTAAATGCACGCGTAACGACTATATATATACATATGTATTTATGTATAACACATCCTCTATATACCTCAATAATGTAACGTAATAATTTGTATTCGTTATACACACCACTCAAAGAAGGGCGTATACCGTATTTAATCTTGTGTTCATAACACTCAAATATACGCACCAAAGACCACATCAACTAAAAATACTCTTCATCGCCGTAGCAATCGCAGTTGATTTAGGCATCTCTGTCTGTCAATATGTGTGTCCATCGACTTTAATTGTCGAAGAAATCGAAATGGACGAGGAGTATATACCTCACCGAAGGATGAGGAATCGTTTTGTCAACGCGTGTGCAACACCCAGAAAAAAGCTTCGGAGGCCCCGTAAAGTATATGTATGTACTCTTGATCAGTATCAAATTACGATTTCGTTCAAGCATCTCCGCCTGTCTACCTGCATAATGTTTGTTGAAAATGTTCTCCTGGCCGCAGGTATGAAGCTATCGACTTCGAATTTGGGAGAAACATTGGAGCTTCTTGCATGCAGGTTGACATTGAAACCGACCAAAAGCCGTCAAAGGACACGCCTACAACATGTACGCACCTTTGTTTTCCGTCTTTTTTGTTTGTTCACTTTTAGTCTGAAAATGGAAAACATCAGCCGCACCTGACCAATACTATGGGGTGTGAAACTTTTGCTTTTTTCCTTTTTTTAATCTTCAGTGGCATTTCCTAGAACATTTTAAAACATATGAGCAAAAGCGGGTGTGGCCACCGTACATAAATGCTTGTAATATACATTCAACTGTAGAGGTAGCACTGTATGATTACCGAGTATGGCTATGACAGCGAGAATACTCTCTATTCACTTTACGAACACGCCCACCATTACCATCATTTTAACGTATTGCTCTAAGATTCGCTTCAAGGGAAATAAAACTTGCTTGTTCTATTTCATGCACATAACGGCCGCGTTTTGCTTGTGCGTACACCATCCTGTCTGTTCCTGTTATTGCCTTGAGTTTGCTGATCATAGCATTTTGAGCTAAATCCAATTTACAGTAAATTTTTTCATTCGCTATATGATTCAGTAAATTTGGATGAAAGTATGTAACATTGTTTTACAGATATCTTACTCTTGAGATATGCATTGCTGATGATCCGGAGATCGCCGTTCTTTCGCAGAAAACTTTTGCATTGAGGTCTCGAACTTGTGATTGCTAATTTGTGTCACTTTTTTCGAATTTTCGTATTCTGTTTTTTTTTTCTTTTTAAAGAGGACATTTCTGGATGTCTATTCGCGATCTATTTTCAGGAATTTCATCGATTTGGTCGAATTGATCGAATTCATCAGTACCTTGATTTTTTTAGATTAGGTCATTCAGATACTTCACGGTCCGGCACACATGTCCCTGGCAGCAGAAATTTATCATTATTTTATTATCTTTCGTAGTCAGACGTTGTTCTTGTAGCGTTCGTAATAAGCTGATTATAAACATTCTACAAACAGGGCGCAGTACGAGCATAGACAGACTATTAATTTTTGCAATTACTTACATATTGAGACGAAACTCTACAAGAGCTTGAAACAAGTCCAATACACAGGCTAGAGGTGGTTATAGAAAAGTTCGACATCAGTCGCATATAACTCCTATATAACTCCTTTCTTATTATTATTTGTTTTCAAATTTCAATTTCACCTTTGTTGTGCAATTTTCTTCTTCTTTTTTTGAAGCATTTCATCCTTAATAAAACTATTTCTAATTTTTATTGCACATATACGTATTATGGCATTACAAAGATGAGATAAGCAATTTCGCTTCTACTAACAATATATTTGTGATTTTATGTAAAAGTCATTGTCTCCCAATGCATGCTTCGCAGTAAAACGTTTAGAATAATGATTTTTTCGAAAATGTCTAGAAAGACCACGTATGTATATGTTTGCATTTATCAATAAAGGCACCGGTCGATCAATTCTTGGAAGAAACTTCGATTTTATTCATCAATATTGTCCTCTCCGGCAGTTGATGACATCACCGCTGTCTGAGGCTTCGCTAACATTTTATTGCCTTTTTATGGAATAACTTGTCAGGTCGCTTAAAATGTCCTTCAGCTTTCGCACTGACTTCATCACTTGGTGCGAGCTTTTTTCCCCGAAATAACGGGATTTATAAATCGACAAGAGTCACAGCAGGCCAGTTCTAGAAAGCACTGTGGATGATGGAGCATTTCAAATTTCTTGCATTTAAAAGGTCATGCAATATAGTGAACTCTTTCTTTGGCTTTTGTTAGGTGTGTCTTGCAACGCTACTCGTCTTTAATGGATTGCGAATAATTTTCAAGAGTTTTTTCATGTGTTTTCTATTCGGCGACCATTGCGTTCAGCGTCGCCGGTGTTCGTACGATCGTGTTTAAAATCAGTAAATCTCCGTCTTCTTTAAGGTCTCAGTTTCCCTTCTTTTTGTTGTGTTGTCGTGTTAGAGAGGACGTCTATGTGTGAGTGCCCGGAATTATTGATCGATGTATTACACAGATCATGATTCAATTGCCAAGTGTGCGTAGTGCGCAAACAAAAATTTGGGAACTGTGTGTGCCTATAAAAAGTATTTACATTGTTGGTGGATTGTTAAGAATGCAATGACGTCGTTTTTGTTTTCCGTCGTATTCTCCTTTATCAGTATTGAAAATTATCGCGTCAAACAATATACTACACAGTTATGTGACACTCACAAAATGGAACGCAAGGAGTGAATCGGCGAAATAAGTCATTTATTGCATATTCGCATATTAAGCAATTCCGAACACTTTAGAGAGCACATAGAGGGAGCGTATTAAGATGAGCTGATGTCTTAGGTTATTGATCATTTAATAATTATGAGTGATATTGCCTTTGTGTGAAAATACAATAGCACAACATGACAGTCCTGTACATCATCTCAATACCTCATCTTCTCAGTCTCGCTGCACACGTCGATTTTGTTGGTAAAAATGCAAAACAGATAGGGAAATACTTCCCGGAAAAGATTAACCACATTGCGCTATGGTTTCTCCACGTCTTGTTGGCGTGCAGATGATTTTCAAAATAAACCTAAATAGGACACCGTACTGTGGGATTCTGGGAACGAGATCATGTTATTCCTTTGCGGTCGTTGTATTTTTTACCCCTTTGTTCTTATCCTCATTGCCGAAAACGTATATTCTTGACGAGCATCACATCATTTGGCTCAAAGTAAGAACAAATTTTTATTATGGCGAATCATACATCAAAGTGATCAATTTAATTAGGAATGCAACTCGTCATTTGTGCTTACCTAGAATCGAATGTCTAAGCAAAGTTTATTATTATACGCTTCCGAGAGCACGACACGCTCTCAGACTAAGCGGCGTCTAAGCAAAACATAGTGAAAATGAACGATAAGAAGAAATTGCATTTATTCTCGAAAATTTGAAGTGATTGAAAATTCTGGGAGTGATTGAAAATTCGCTTGTATCTTCCTCTCCTTTTAAAGCCATTTGGTTTTACCTGGCGCTAGTTCCCTATTTAGTTTGCAAAAATGGACTGAAAACAATCTCAGTGCTCGGAATACAACACATGTAATATTTTAAAGAAAGTAAAGAAATAATAGAATGTCCAGTGTCGCCCGACATTGGAGTTGGCGTAAGAAATATGAAAAGGTGTTGGCGCATAGTCAACATAGATAGGAATGGGATGAATTAATGAAAACTAAAGGTGAGCCTATAGGATGGAAAGACGGTGAAAACATATTGTTTTATTTGTTACGTTTTATCGAAAAAGAAGCTTGCACCGCACCGAAGAGCGTACAGCAAAGCCGGGAGTATTCAAGTGCCATTGCTGTGGAGTTGTGACAACACATCCTTCATCGGTACTCCAAATGCGAGTTTTAATAATGACTCGTACCTGAATTAGTCCGGCTTTTTCTGACGCTCTTTGTCTCTTTCTCTACATACGTACATACATGTATATCTTTTGTATTTTTTCTTACCATTTCTTTCGCCGGTCTAATTCTGGTGCAAGCATTAAAGTAAGAACGACATTTTTTTCGCATGGTATGAGCATCACGCGCAATGAGCATTAGGCGACTGGTGCTGGATTTCTTAAAGTGAAAGGAATGCCTGTTGGCCTGCTGTAGGTAACAATCAAGTGAAGCAATTTCTACAAAATGGGATCGAAGGATTTTGTTTTCCCAGCCATTGATTTTATGTGTGAAATGCATACATGCGTTCGCTTAAATAGAATACTTTGCAATCTATCTTCGCCCAACTTATATTATGTTATATAGCAACATAAAAACGTTTGCGCTGAAACACACAAATGAATGCATTCGCAGTGTATTGAAAGCAATACGAAATGTGCGAGCGCGAACTAAAATTTTCTTAGAGATTATTCTGTTCGGTTGTATTTAAATTCATTTTATTTTTATATTTTACATATTTCGCCTTGTTCCAATTGCATTGGGTTTATGTGTAGATATATATTATACACATATAAATACGTATACCTAGTGTACATAAAATATCTCATACGTGTGTTCATAAATACGTATTTATAGTTCTGTTGTTTGTTTTGAATGTTAAGCTACTTTAATACAAAGTATTTTGCTTGCGACAAAAATCTATTTTTACTAACCAATCGTTGTTCCTATTATTCGTTGTATACGCTGTCGTCGCCATTGCGACTACCACTTCTAGCAATATGTTCAACTGAGTCCCGTACAAAGGGAGAAGTATGTTGAGTATATACGGAAATCCGTATGTGTTCAGTCAGTAGCGTTCTAATCAATTTTTTCAGGTTGGGGGGTTTGGGGAAATTAGGAAATGGGAAAGTGGGAAAGTGGGAATTAAAATTTCATCGTTAATTTTCGACAAGGTAGTAAACCACCTGGAACCTGGTTTGTAGACTGAACATGAAGATGACTGAGATCACGAATACCCCGAAATACCTTCACGGTGTCAAAAGTTACAGATGAAAATATGAAAGAATTGTGTGTGTTTTCTCGAGTTGATCTCAGTTCAAATCACAACTAACTTTGAGCCATGCGTCTTTAGTCGATCGATGATGCTTGCACCAAGCTTAAGTTTCTTAGCTCTATTCGTGCGATTGCGACGATTTCGTAAAAAAGTCAATCCGTACGAAATAGGTATAATCGAAACGTCGGTAGCCCTTAGTGTAGTGCTGAAGGACAGCATAATAAACGGATGTACTGTATTTTCAAAAATAAGGCCATTAATACAATGACGTCATCAATCATATTCAAGAGCTGAACATAAACCGAATTATTTGGCTTTTAATAATGCGGCGCCTTTGGCTTATTTTTCATAAGGAATCGATAAAGAAAATGCTAACGGTTGTCTCGTCCCTGCTATTTTTAACTCCTCTTTCTCTACCTAAATTAATTCCCTTACATTTGTATTGATTTCAAAATGTGTGTCAGGATAATATGTATATGTGTCATCTGTATTCGCTGCATATATATCGAAATCGAGAGATGTGAGAAGTGAGAAGTGAATATAAGATTACTCATAGACTGGAGTGTGCACGAATCATTGTGTAAACATTCGTCGCTGAGCCATATCGAATTTCATCAATCGATACTATGACTTGTGGCTAAGCGCGCAAAGAAAATTATTAGAATATCGTTTTAGTCCATACCAGCAAAAGTTAGTTGACATGTTTTCTTTTTTTTTTTTTTCACTTCTAAAATGTGGTCTTACCTTTGACAGGCATTAGTACGATTCAAATTTAGTCACCACTATTCCACTAGATAATTTACCTGTTGATCGTTCTATTTGCGATTGTTACCAAAATGAAAAAGAAGTTTCATACCTCGAAGATTGGGAAAAACCCAGTTAAAAATTAATCGACCTGAAGAAGAAAAAGATATCCAGGTGACTTACACAAGCTTCAAAATGAGAACTGAAAGCATTGATCAATCATTGATTGCAAAACTTCATAAATGGCGTAGTCGATGTCGAAAATTGACATAAATAAACGATTACGAATAAACTTATCCTTCGTTGGCCATTGTGTACATATTGTCTTGGACGATTTCTCTTTTGCGTAGGAAACTTGACAAAATTGATCATTTTCAAACAACTTCAATGCTAGTCTTCAAATCTTTCACTGCTAGTGACAGTAGTGGCATTACAGCGATATAATATCGGAAAGGGAAAACCATAATATTATATATGAAATGAATCCATCAGGTTATACATTTAAGCGCAATAGTCTTTAAAAATTCGTTCGGACATCTTTCTTTAAAGGAAATTACCGGCAATGATTACCTGTTTTTTTTAACCTGTGATTGACTGAATATAAAAGCGGAAGAGCGGCTAAATTAAGTATCAGTTTATTTGCGAAGTTCGATTTGAAACGTTTTAAGGAAAAATTTGAGTGAAGAAAGTTGATCGTAAGTCCTGCAATATCGAACATTGCAAGATTTAGCCAGCAATTGTATGAGAGTGTAAGTGAAAATTTATTACAAAATATTATTGAAAAATATTTCGCATAAAATCTTGATCGAAACAGTGATCGATTAGTAATGAACGCAATAAAAACTCTTGCAATCCACATTAGCGCACAGCTAAGCGGATATTGTCTAAAGAGAGGGCAGCTGCGGTAGCAGTATCAAGATGAAAGAAAATAGTCTGTGATGGGGATCATAGCAACCGTTTATATTGCTTAAGAATTTCTTCTTTATTGCATTTGTGCTTTGAAAAGAAAAATTAACTGCACCCGATTTGTACGTTAGTGTAAATTATAGGAGAAGCGGTTAGCAATTTATCTAATATTGATTGTGGTCTAAACTTACTTTTTCCCGACTATTTCCATGAACAGCGAAAATATGACACGATTGTATCAAGTGCAAGCGAGATGCGGCAGAAATCATACAAAGCACAAAGTGATTGCGCACGCAATTAGAGTGCGATTAGGAGGGAAGATTATGTTGTTAATGCGAAAATACGCAAAAATTCCCCTAAAGCATGCATGCATATTTTATCAACCGACCTTAAGTCCTAAACATACTTTACCCAGTCCGGCAGTCTTGCGACTGTTGTTAGAAGCTTTGGTTCGAGATTCTGCTTTTGCTTTTGTTTCCAAACCTTATCTACGGCCTCATTTTAGGATTTTCAGGAAGCGAGTCTTTCAACAATCAACAAGACAACAAAAGTGGAATCGCATCTTCGCGAACCTGACGCGAAAGGAAATGCATACCAACACTTGTTTTATCGAAGCAGTCAAGAATGCAAGACAACATCGGAAAGGCGTCTGGTAGAAAGTTACCGCAAATTAAAAATGTATTATAAATACAATTAATCCATATTCGATATCAGTTTTGATTGGCAAGAGAAGTTAATGGATTATTTGCACTAAAATGTAAAAGTAAAACTAATGTACATAAATGGCGTGTTGTTTGCTTCAAAGGGTTTCCACTTAACCGCCAGGAGTAAAGTCGAGGAGTGTGTGAAAGGGAAAGAACTTTAATAATATTTAATATTTTACCATTACGCCTTTAATATCTAAAAATAAGTAGTGCTCGTCTTCGGTTTGTGCATGTGATTAGGGTGTATACTTGAATTCATTTATCTCTAGCCGTCTACTTGACTGATTTCACTCTTTAGTCGCAGAAATCGAGATGGAAGGCGTGGTGAATATGCTCTTCGTCCACTTTTTCCACTTTACGTAAAGTGAAAGTGAAAGGTAAGAGCCTAGCATGCCCACAACTAATAAGATCTTTAGCCGCATCCGTACATTACATTGGCGAGAAAGTTCTGCCGTAGTTTAAATAAAACATTCGAATTTCGAGATGTTTAATGCGTTGCCCAGTAGTCGAATTGTGGATTCCGAGGTCCCTTGCTAATGCAAATGCGGTTATATGTGGGATACTCCCCAACATGGATCGCGAATTGCCGTTATCGCCCAGATCGACGATCATCTTCGAGACTGAAATCTCCAGAACGAAATTTGACGAAATATTTTTGACAGCCCCGAACATTTACAATTGCATTTCCCAACATGTCGTATAATTTTTAACAAGCAAGCGACACTGTAACTTATACCAAATGCGATGCCTTAAATGGTGTTTGTCCACTGCACTTTATTCATCCTGCATTTCGTAGCTAACTGATTATATGTGGCCAGAGGTTTTCGTACCCTAAACAATAAGAGATCACACATGACGTATTTTCTCTGCTTGCCTTGACCTGATACGTAAAATTATCTGCAGGTAATAAAATACAGTAAACATTAGAATCTCCATTTACTTCTACATCCAACAATGGATGCTGGTATGTTACGACTTTACTTGCTTTTGTAGTATCAAGAAATAAGCATCAGACTGTCACTTACAGTGTATGAGAAATGTTAAATTCCGACACAACAGATTTTAGCGTCAAATAAAAGACTGTAGTGCAAAAATCGCCAAATTAACCAATGGACACGTCAACGTTCAATGAAATATATTGCACTCGTAGTGTATTGATCGGCGGTAATGAGGGCAGGCATTGAAGATTTGGCGTAAGATCTATGTAGCTTTTTTATTCGATTACGTTCCCTTCGCTATGACTATGAAAGTGTAACATATTTCAGTTGAAGGCACAAATTTTCTCGTATTCGTATGCAGAGGCACTTAAAAATACTCAGCGAATATTGACGCCTGCGTTTCGTGCGCATTTCTATTACAAAAACATATCTATTCTCTTTTCATAATATTCGTTACATTTGAACGAGTAAAATAACTTTTATTAAGAATGCATGCATACACATGCATGCGCATGTATATACGTGAATATATGTCTACCTATTTGTACTAAATACATTTACATATATATACATACGTTTGCATATGCATGCGTGAATTCCTAATAGCAAAAAACTATATATAAGTACATATATACAATATACTTACGTTGTGTGTGTGTGTGTGGTGTGTGCTTATGTGTGTTTGCGTGTGTATGTGTATGCGTGTGTATATAAGTAAAATATATATGGAGAATTCTATTTATTTGTATTGTTTTCGTATAAAAGTCAATTTTTCAAACCCATAACGCACGCACGCACAAATCTAATATAAAAGTGGTCGATAGTTTTATTATATGTATGTATGTATGTATGTATGTATGTATGTATGTAACTTTGTTTTTTGTGCCTTAGGTGTTTTGTTGTAAGAAAAGATATGAGTTTGGCTCCACATTTCTCTCTCTCTCTCTCTCTCTCTTTCTCTCTCTCTCTCTGCCTTAATCTCTTTTTTCTCTTTCTCTCTCTACTTAGTATAACATTTTCATAGCTTTAGTGCTCAACGATGTAGTGAATGCATAGCATTTATATAAATGTGATAAAGCAAAATTTGCTTGATTTAGTCCATGTAACAGTATATACGCACACATACGCCTACACGCATAAGTATGCATTTATATATTCAATAATACTTGAGCGCGCTAATTTGGTTCTTTGTAATTATCTCGTTTATTGTTTTTGCAAAGTCATAGTGCCGTAGTACTTCGCTCGTTTATTTGCTTTTATGTCTATGACATTATGCCCTTGACCTAAAAACTAAATTTCTAGTGTCTTCTTATTTTCTTCATGTGATTCTTATTTATATTAGAGAAAGAAAAAAATGATTACATTTTTGAGAGTTTGCTACTAATATGTTTTACATGAATTCCTTTTTGGAAAGTTTTCGTTGTTTCACTTCATAATTTATATATATTATGAATTACGTTCCAAACATCAAAAGTCAAAAACCGCTGTATTGTCTCGGTACTATGTTCAGCGGTACGTAATTTACTTCAATGAAAAGCTGTTTCGATAAGAAGTTTTTTCTCTTGTCTACTTTTGGTTTTGTTTGCACGCTACATATGCCTAACAAATAATTAGCGCCTTTGATTGCGTTATGTAGTTCAATGTGATATGTACATATATTTACATATACTACAACTTTTTTAAATATTTGCACATGCTTATCAGTTATAGTAGTAATAAAATGTTTGCCATTACGTAAATTTATATTACATTGTTTGTAACCAGACAAGTGACTAGATTTACTTCTATTTATTTCTTTTCTAAGCTCATTGCTTCAAGGAGAAGGGGGCGCATCCCGGAAATATTTGTCAAATCTTCTTTATTTTGTTTATTCTTAACGCTTCTTAATTAGGTGCGCAACGTTGCAACTGCAATGTAAATTTTATTTGTAAAAGCTTACAACTTTATTTACAGACATCTTCCCTTAAATGTTAACATTTGACAGTTTCTTATAGGCGAATACCGCCTTTAGTTTTTTTTTTTTCAAATTATTCGTTGTCTACGATTTCTGTAGAACTTCTACGTTAGTAAGCGTTTGTTAAAGGTCAAGATACAAACATACTCAATTCTTATCTTTAATTTATGACGTCATCAGGTGAAACGTCGAAAATCATTCGTAAATTTGTAAATCCCAAAAATATATATATTTAACAAACGTAAATTTCTGGGTTCATTTGGTTATATGTGGACTTAACTACGCCTTCAATGAGTAAATATTTATATCTAAAGAGTTACAATCTAAAGCGATATTGATGTGAAACTTAGGATATGAAAAGTTCAAACTCTTCCGGTCGCCCAACTATATATACATGCATGCATACATACTTACTATGTTTGTATATTTTATATTTTGTTGACTATAATCAACAAAGTGTTTTGTAATCTTTACATTTTGCGCCAAGCAATTGTTATACAAGTTTTTTCTTCTACCAGCTTGTAACGTATCCAACCAAACCAAAATCACACTTTTGTGCATATTCATCACCACTTTGCAATTATTTATTTATTTACTAATATTAATTATAAGCTAAATGACATACTTAATTACATAGATTATCGACCAACTGATTTGGTGATGTCCGTTCGATCGCCAGTCCCTTTGCCCAAATTGGAAGGGCTCTCCCTCTCTCTCGATTGAATTCTACAGACTAATGTTAAGTATGTGCATCTTTTGTGACACTCGGACAACGCGTTTCTAATAATTGGACGGTGGATATGAATGAAAGTCAAGTATAGATTTCTTTTTTGTCCTATATTATAATCATTGCAGATAAATTTCTTTACTTATGTGTTCGTTTCGCGCACGATTGTCTGCTTTGAAAGTGTTTATCCGAAAGCTAATGTAATATCATACATTAAATTAAACACATGGAACACATAGAAGAACAACGCCGGATTTATTGTCCATACACATTGAAATAGTTCCGTCTGAAAACCTTCTGAAATCTTTTCCTATAGCTAGCTAGCTTAACGTAAACCTTTTAAAATTCCGCGTACAAATTCGGTTTGTATATAATTGTTGTTGGTATATTTTATTCTCATTTCTCCTCTCCCGAACTCGTGCATGTGAACAATGGGAAGCGAAAGCCATCGACTAGAGAAACAGAGCTAAATGTCTGCTTGCATGCATGGCAACGGTATTGTTGAACGTTACAAGTATCATGTAAATTAACAGTCCTCTGCTAAAAAGTAATGTACACTTCGTTTTTGTACAGCGATATTTTCTAAAAAACGAAGCATTTTTCCATCATTCTTTCGCGCTCTTTCTTTAGCTGAATTTGTAGAAGAGAAATAGAAATATTGTTAAGAAAAGAAAAAATGAGATCAATGTCATGTGTGTGTGATACATATATATATATTTATATATATATATATATTTTTTTTTTCATTTCTTCAGATCCTTTTCGTAATGACTAATTTTATTTAAAAGTTTCATTAAAGCTTGTTCAAGCTGCTCTACTCTTGATAAGAACATGCTGCATAAGCTGAAGTATGGGTTCTAGTTAGACTTTGTAATAGCGGACCCTGGGCGGGTGTTCACAAATGAAGTCAATTATCCATTATGCTCTCTGCCCTGGCAAGTTTTCGGTATCCAATTTGATATATTTAATGTGTTTGGCATGCAGAAAAACCTTAACGCAGAATTAATTTAGAAGTTCGGCTGTTCAAAGTGCTGGGGGCGAAATTCTACCGTTCTAAAACGAGCGTAAACGCGAGTCCTCGCAGCGGTATATCTTCAGTCATGGAATTAGATATAAAGATAGATAAACTAAATTGTTCTACAGTTATATTTAACTGTTATTACAAATGAAAGTGCGATAGAGCGGTCAATAATTTCCGCAACTGAATTAAAAGAAAACTTTTATTTTTGCGAAATTCTGCCCATTCATCAACATAGTCAGTCAGTCTTGTTCAGGAGTAATGCAAGGAAATCCACCATCGAAGGACAGAGATATGTGCGTTTTTTCAAAACCTTCGCATGTCCGTCTCTCCCAACTGCCTGTCCCTGTAATGACTATGGTAAACTTTCTGCCGGTTGCAAAAATTACGACTTCAATACCATATACACACTGGATGTGTGTAGTTGATTTTAACAATTTTCGTTCCGATACAGATGCTACAGAATCGTCCATAGAATATGCATGCAAATTCTTACAGTTGCATTTGCTGCAATTTGTGGGTGATGTAGAAAAATCAATTGTCGTTTTCTTTTTGAAAGCAGAGAAAGCAGAGGTGTTCCCATTTTGTATAGCACTGTAGGCGTTTCCTTCGAGCATTTAAGAACATCCCACATTTGGCCATTTTTGTGGCCAAAATACAACACGCATTACACAGACGGGCGGGGATAGATATGTTTAACCGTTTGAGTACCAAGCAGCGCAATCGCGCTGTTCAGATTTCATGTCGCACTGTCTGGGATTCTTCGACAGTGTTTTTTCAAAACCGCCTGGGACTCAAACGGTTAAATCGATTTAGAATTTGATGCTTGCTGATCAAGGATCTGTGGATCCTACTTTTCTGGGCCTTGCAAACATATTTGCAAAATGTGTACACTCGCATCATTTCGCCGATAGTGAATATAAGAACTAATAGTTAACGTAAGATTTTGTTAATTTTTCTCCGATTTTCTTAAAGTCGCGAAAATCATTTCCTTCTTTTATTTTGATATTGTGAGATATATCTGTAAATATATATGTAAATATATATGCACTTGGAATAAAGTGCTCCTAACATTTATTTTTTTACAAAATTTTTATTAACATATTTACAGGTTTAATTATTAGGTTGTAATTTTTCTTCTACCTTTCTTTACAGACTGTTTATATACAAAGAACAACAGCAGCAACAAAATAAATCCATTATTATTGAACAACAAAACAAAAGTAAAAAATACAAAGCAAAAAACATTTGAAGCCAAGGAGAAAGAACATAGAGACTTAATTATCCAAAAAGAAGAGAATCACTCTACTGCTACCACCACTATTAATCACACTAACAACAAGTATTTGTTAACTTTTCTAAAATTCCACTGGCAGCCAATACTGTGAGCTGTCATTAAAGAATTTTTCAAATTCTCTGCTTAACCACACACTGACAACAAATAAACAAAAAAAAATTTGAAAACATCAAAATACTTCAACAAAATCAAAATAAAATAAAAAAAAAAACACAATCGTCAAGAAAAATTCCATTTGTCAGTCTTGGAAAAAAGGATTCGCATCAATTCCATTGAGAGCAGTAAGAGAGCAGCAGCGGATAAAGCGATCTATATTATTTGATTTCGTTCTGTGTGGTCGGTTAATGCAATTTCGTGGAGCGCCAAATCGAACGTCTTTTTAACATAAATATTGAAAGAAACGGTCAGTTTTTATTTTTGTTTTTTCGGGAGCAAAGACAGCAAATGTATATTAGCAATAGCAACAATATTGGTATGGCCACGTTGTTGCAGAACAATAAGAATTGCATGAAAACGCTTACGAATGGGGGAAGCGTGGTGGGAGTCGGTGCAGGAGGCAACATTATAGTCAGCAATGTGGTAAGTGGAGGTTCAGCGCCCACCGTTACCGGGAGCAACAATCAATTGGGTTTGATGGCTTCCTCTAGTGCAGTAGGTGCTACTCACATGAGCAATAGTGGTGTAGGTACCACTACAGCCCTAGGAGGCGGCTTAACAGCTGGTACCACCAATTTAGTACTGCCTGCGCAGACTCAAACTATATTGATAACGAATAGCGCAACAGGTGCCTCTAGTTTATTAACCTATCAGCAATATCAACAGCTAATACACCAACAACATCAGCAGCAGCAGCAACAGCAACAGCAGCAGCAACAGCAACAACAACAACAGCAGCAACAGCAACGCTTGCTCGTCTCTCAAAATATGGTCAGTTTGCCTATTGGCAATTTAGTGAGTACAGCAAACGGTGGCTTAGCAGTAATTACTGACAATAGTAATCATCATAATAATGTTGTCGCTAGTACAGCCGCTACAGGTGGTACTACTACACCAGGTGCCTTTTTGCTGGCTACCTCAACGCATGCGAATGCTGGCACAACGCCAAGTAACTTTCAACATCAGTTACAGCACCAAATTACCGGTGGCAATGGACAAGTTGTTACCACCACTCCCGCCACTAGTGATCTTTTGCAACATCAGCATCATCAGCAGCAGAATCAATCACGTTTAGTGACCACCACTGCTCCAGGTGGCGCTTTGAATGCACGACAAATTTCGCAACCCGCCGTCGCCAGTAATAATCGCACCACTGCTGTGCTTATAAATCGCAACAATAGTACTATCATTGCTGGAAATGCAGCGCAACGTTTGCAACATGCCACCATACTTGCAAAACCCACGACTAACATCATGAAGCCGCAAACGCAGCACCAACAGCCGCAGCAGCATCATCATCATCCTATTGTTGTTAATAATGTGACATTGCAGCATGTGATAAATGGTAATGGACAGACACAACTAATAAACGTTGTGAAGGCTGCAAACGCTATCAATAGCACAACAACTGCGATGCCAGCCATAACAGCCAAAGCAACAATAGCAACAGCAACAACTGCCATCTTGCCACAGCAACATCAAAAACATCAACAACAACAGATACGATACGGTGCTACATCATTACAACAAAAACTAAAAGTAGCACAGAATGCTAACAGTCAGCAACTTCCACAAAAACATACCACAGTGATCAACAGTAAAACTAATGCTATCACAAACAACACGAAAAGCTTTACTAACACTAGCACCACAATTTCTGCAACATCACCAGCAACCTCATCTTACTACATCACCAATGCCACCACCAACACAGTGAACGGTCATCATATGACCAGCAGCAGTAACACATCAAGTTTTACCTCATCCTCTACCACCACCATCAACACAGGCTCTTCTAGCAGCAAAGCTTTATCCAAAACAACACCTATGACTATTAAAACCGATTTACCCGCTTCTACAAAAACTAATGGTCATGTTCTTAACAGTAGCTCTGACACCACCGTTAATGCCACCGCCACTACCAACAACAACAACAACAACAACAACAACAATAACAACAGAAACAGGAACAACACCAAAACTAATGACGGCAATCAAAGCGCGACAGTAGATAGAGCCACCAGTTCGACTAATTCAGCTAATGCTTCATCTCTTTCGGTTTCCTCCTCTTCTGAAATCACAGGATTTTCCTCGGGAGGTACAGCTAAAGGCCACTCTGAAGTTAATCCGAATGTTGCTGTGAAACCAGAAGAATCGCAAGAGGCTGAACCAGAAATCGATATTGTCATCAATAACGTCGTCTGTTCCTTTAGTGTCCGTTGTCATTTGAATTTGCGCGAAATTGCCTTACACGGGTCAAATGTTGAATATAGGCGTGAAAATGGTATGGTTACTATGAAATTGCGGCGCCCGTACACGACAGCCTCAATTTGGTCTTCTGGTAGAATTACATGTACTGGCGCTACTTCCGAGGATCAAGTAAGTTTGGAATATTAGTGAATGGTTTAACGAAAAATAGTCTACCATAGTGTCTTTTTGTTTTTATTTAACAGGCAAAGATAGCTGCACGTCGCTATGCTCGTTGCTTAGAGAAGCTTGGTTTCCGTGTACGTTTTCATAATTTTCGGGTTGTCAATGTTTTGGGCACATGCAGTATGCCATGGGCCATCAAAATTGTGAATTTTTCAGAAAAATTTAAACGAGAAGCCAGTTATGAACCGGAATTACATCCAGGGGTAACTTATAAGCTGCGTTATCCGAAAGCCACTTTAAAAATATTCTCTACCGGTAGTATCACAGTCACAGGTAACTAAGAAACGATTCAATACAGTTCTCATGGACAAAATTTAATTTTTTGATATACTTAAGCTGCTAGTGTAGCCAATGTCCAAGCTGCCATTGAACATATATATCCGCTGGTTTATGAATTTCGTAAGAAACGTTCACCGGAAGAATTGGAACAGATGCGCCTTAAACAACAGTTAGCGGCTGGTTTACATGACATTATCGAACTCGATGAGACAGTAAAGTTAAATCGTCGCAAATCGTCGTCAATTACTTCAGCTACCTCTCAATATCCGACTGCCAAAAGGCGATGTACGAAACCGTTGGTTGGTGAGAGAGAATTCGAAGAATACGATCCCGATGATCCTGATGAGGACGGTAGTAGTCTTGTAGTAGATGACGATATGGTTATGTACGATCCCAATGACCTGATAGAGGGCCCTGATGATGTTGATGAGCAAGATGAGGACTTGTAAACTCAATGTTATGGATATGAGAGAGGCAACCCTTATCAGTGTATTGTCTAGTGAATTATTGAGCCAAAAAGAAGATAGTTTTGTAGGTAAAAAAAAAAAAACAAAAAAACAAAAAAACAAAAAAAACAAAAAAAAACAACAACAAAAAAATAGAAATGGGATAGGAGAAAACGGTTATTAAATGGTGAGGTAAGTTGTTTCTTTATTCCTGTATTGCTAAGTTTATTGTAGTTATGTCGGAGCAAAGAGCAAAATTCTTCAAACTAACGCCAAACGGCGGCAGAATTTTTCTTTAAATATTATATAATTTTATTATACTATTTACAATACGTTTTTCCCCGAAATTTTAATACGTATTTTTTAAACGCATTTTTTAGGAAATTTTCAACTAAGCTTTTCATTATTAAACAAATTGAATAAAATGTAGAGACTTGTCCGACAATAGCAGCTCAATTCTACAAGGAGACAATAAACTGTTGGGATTTGTTGATAATCGGCGTCTTGTCGTACCAGTTACTATGTCTGTTTGGTTGTAATAAAACGGGAAAGAAGATAATTAGAGATGAAGAGGAATTGTCAAAACAGTACCCTTTCTTTTTCTAAACTTGAATGGGGAAAAGAGTCTTCTCATTGAAAGCTTCTGGATGAAACTATTTTGACAGAAGGTTTGCTCCCCAGATCTTGATTAGAACATCATTTTCCGAACAGAGCTTTTTCACTTTCTACACCTATCGTTAAATTATTTATTATTGTAGATATATTGAATTCGTCACCTTGTACGGTAAAAGCCATTAAAAGAGACTGAAGTAAATACGTTCACAACTAAAAATATTTGACGTTGTCCACGCACTTGTCAAAGTCTGCAAACTTGAAATATTGGTAACTTTGCAACTACAGAAGCTTTCAATTATTCAATTTAGGTTCCTAGGCTTTCCTTTTTTTCGCTTAAATTGAAAATTTTTCAATCTTATGGTATTAATCAGTTCTTTCCGTTCACTGTTTTCATTTTAGATATTTAACATTTGCTGCCAATGTATGCTTTGTTTTTTTCCTGCATCAAATGATATAAAAATTATTATTTAACATTACGTTTATAGCAAGCGTTCAATAATACGAACATCAGGAGCTTAATCCACCATTTTTTATAGCATACATGTTAGGATGGAACAAAAAAGCAAAAAGCGCAAAACAATAAGCAACATAAAAATATGTTAAATGGAAGACGACTACAATTAAAAAAAAAAAAAAAAATAAAAAAAAAAAGAAAGCAAGAAAACAAAATTAAAAATCTTTTAAATTCGCGTATTTTCAAACATACGATGAAGCAAACCACCGCCTTTTTCTAGAATTAAATTATTTTATTCTTAATATTATTATTACTTTATGACTTCAACTTTTTTTGCTCTTAAAACGACATTACTATCGATAATTATTGTCTTCATCCCTGTTTTTTTTTTTTCGCCTCTGTTAATGCAGAAAAAGAGAAGGGAAACCGAAATTTTATTCACGTTCTATTCTGCACATATGCAAAAACAAATAATTAAGAAACACTATGTTTTCCCTTTCAATTGTTGTTTTTCTTTTTTATTGTTATTATGGAAATGATATTCATTCATATTTTTTTGCAACAAAAAAAAAATTGATTTAATAAAGTTTAAGTTTTACGTAACTCCTGTTGTGAGAAAAAGAAAAATTAAGTAAAAAAAAAAATCATTTATATAAACATGTATGAATGAAAAAAAAATTTCACTTTATCTGGTCACTTAGAAACCAATTATTACTATTAATTTAATTGTAATATTTATATATATATGTATATTATATATATATATATGTTATATATATTATATATATATATGTTATATATATATATGTATATACATATATAATATATATATATATATATATATATATATATATGTATAAATATAAAAGAAATATCCTAAAAACAACACAATACTATATTGATTATAATATATATATATATACATTCTCAAGCGTATTATGAAACAAGTAAATAGTTATATAATTCATTTTCACGAACACACAGATAGTTATTGCGTTTAAAGAGAAAACTAGCTACACGCCTACGCGTATACTACACTAAAGAAACGGAAACTTATTTCAATAATGTCAAGCAATGTTAAAAAGAATAAACTATATAATCTTTAAGAAATAACGTAACTTTACATACACACTACTAAAGGCATTAAAAAACCGTATGTATGGAAATGAACAGCAATCAAATCTTTAAACATAAACATCATAATAATAAATACGATAAGAATTGTTACTCGCTATTTACTTTAATCGCGGGTAATATTTCTTGTTATGTTATTATTATTTTTTTTTATCGATAATCCATTACTGCATGCACTCTATAAGCTCTCAAGCGAGAAGTGAGAAGCAAGAAGCGAGAAACAGAGCTATAATCATTCGTTAAAATCAAAAATGTCGTGATAAAAACAATCCTTAATTACTCGCAATAATGAATTACAGATCTCTATTCATATTAGCATTTGAGCAGTGGAATCGTAATACATTGTTGAACATTTTGAGATGAGAAACATAAAAACAGACCCAATTATACACGAGAACTAAGTAATAATAGTAAATAATAAAAAAGCAAAGATTGTCGAAGAAAACATGTAAAATAAATAAAATAGATTTTTAAACGATTCATTCGTCTTGGGAGAATATTTAATACATTAATATTTCTTATACTAACGTATTGGAATTGGGAGCAAATTTCTTAAATGGGCATGTCAGTTATTTCATAGGAATCAGTTGGATGCTGACCATTTTGATAACATTAAAAAATATGCCTTATAGTTAGTGACTTGTAGATATTTGGCCCTGGTGGCTTCTGGGCGTTGCTTATCATGTCCATTTTTTCATTAAAATTTCGAATGATCCTGATAAGTCTTTTGTTTTAGGCTGACCAGTTAGTTGCCAAAAATGTCAAGTTGAAGATTTTTATTTATCGTAGTTGATGCTACTGATGGATCACATTAACAAAGAGAGGACAGAGGGATATAGAGAGTTAAATTGAATTTTAATTTTACGCAGATATCTTGTTGTTGCTTAGATGCTTCGCAGAGCTTCAGCATAACATATCGTTCAGTGGTGTGTATGGAAATCATTCATCATTTCTGCTCAAGTGCGTCCGAATAAATATAAGGAATTTGTACCAACATTTTTATCACACGCTTAAAAGCTTGATTGATTTTTCGTGTATAGAACTCGAAAACAGAAATATGTCCAATAAAGTGTTGTGTAGCAAATAAGGAGGAACTGAATATTTGTTTCGTAGTTGAGAGTAGTTAAGGACTAAGGAATATTTTTTATTATTACGTCATATGCATTGTTATCTTGACTTTCGAATTTTTATGTACATAAGAAGAGACAATGAAATTTTTGAATATTGCAATAATGTAGAAAATTGTCATGTTTTATACATTTATACATTTTTTTTATCCGCCGTTATTTATAATTTATTTAATTTAATTAAGCTTAAAGTTTGTTTGTTTGTTTCGGCAAATAACGGTTTATAGATGGGAAGTATCGCTTTTTCAACAGTAATGATCAAACTGTGTCGTTGTGCAAATTCATGTCATGGTTACGTACGCATACGCAACAACCGAAACAGAGCGACGTTGTATATCAAGTAGGCTTTAAGTTGTAAATGTTCCACGTACATGTTCTTCTTCTTCGTATTTGAGGAGAAGTCTTTCAGAAATCGAATGAATTTTGTGATTTTTAAATATATTATGGGACACATGCGTAGCAGACCAAAATGCAGATCAACATATGAAACCAGTTTGAGAAAACACTTGTTCGCAATCGTGTAGATATTCGCATCGATAATATGATCGTAGGTTGTTTTTACAGCTAAGATACTCGCTAAGCTTAATTCAAAATTCAATCCTCCTTTTGTGCAATTTACTCACTCGCGCTCAAAATACAACATAAAAATAAAAGGGGCTGCGTAAATTGCATTTTAAACTGGCTGGTCTGGCCCTCAGCGTATTCGTGCCCGCAACGTTTAATTCTACTAACTATTCAGCTAAAATCTTAAGTGGAAAGTTGTATTTTTTTTAATGTATTTTTTAACCAGAAACTTTTTCACGTGTTTCCAATTGAATTTTGAATGGAAACGGTTGTTCAACTCATTTCATTACACTTACGGTTAAGTGCTTTAAAACGATTCTTCTGTGTTCTTTATCTTTTTTACAACAAAATTGGACAAATTTCTGTAAAATATATGAAATGCAGGATATTATTATTTCTTCATTTTTTATTAATAATTGCTTAACTTACACTGTTGGCTTAGCTGCAAGTTTATTCCCTTTTTGTGCTTCTATCAACTTTATTACGGAGCTCGTTCAAATTTGAAAGCTCGCGAGAACTTGAGAATGCGAACACATTGTTTCTCTGATGTAATGAATCGATTGTACTGAAAATTATGTCAATTGAGGTTGACTCCGACGAGCCAAACTTCCAAACTTGCGATGTAGAAGACATTTTTATCGTTTCAAGGATTTTATAAAGAAGAAGCGATAAGAAACGATGTGTAGGATAACACTAGACGGATAGTTGATTAAATCGTCGTCATGAGGTCTTTTTTTTTTATTTAAGTTTTTCAAGTTGATTGATTTTATGTTTATATTTGCTTTAACTCTTTTATTTATTTATTATTAATAAAATTTATTTAATACAATTTTATCCGTATAATATTGAATTGTTCCTGTTTTTTTTTCTTTTTTTTTTATATAATTTTAATTTTTTTAATTCGTATACAAGAGAAAAAAAAGAAGAAATTATATCGTATAAATACATTAGATATATGTATACCTATAAGAATAAAATTAAAAATAACAACCACCAAAACTCATTAATAAGCAATAAACATTAACTACAAAATATAATGTAAAGCTAACTTTTTTTTTTAATTTTCCCTAAGGAAATTATTTGTTTTTATTTAATAATTTCAACTGATTTTCAACTATCATATTTATACAAACATTCATAAAAACATATTTACATAGACGGAATCAAGTCAAAAACCTAAGAAATATATTAACACAAAAGCAAAAAAAAAGAAAGAAGTAAAAAAAAATAAATAAAACATTTCTAATACACTCATACATAATCAACTATTGTAAACAATAACATCAACAACAAATACTATAATAACAAATATATTGAAGTAAAAATAAGAAAACAAAAAAGGAAAGAAAGAAAGCAAGAAAGAAGCAAAGCTTAATATAATAAAAAATAATACACATAAACACAAATCTACATCATATTGTTAGACGTATTAATATGTTCGATGGTATCACATATAAACACACAAACACAAACATATTTTATACAAGTAAACTTATATAAATAAAAACGTAGTCCAGAAAATAAATAAAACAAACCGAAAATTAATATCAAATTATTATTAAAATTAAAAGAAAAGGAAAAATGATATAAAATGCAATGAATTAACTAAATAAAGAATAAAACTCGAATTTTATTTTCAGTTCATTTTAACATCAATTGGAGTTTTGCCAAAACATGATTATAAACCCGGCACGTATGTTCGTTTCACATTCACACACATGCCACTCACCGACTGACATTTGAAAACCGATATAAATGATTTTATAATTCATTATCCATATCTCTATAGAAAAATGAAAACCCAGCTGTGTAATCATTAAGTAAATGTATGAAAAGAGAAGCGAATTAATTAACAGAGAGATAGAGAGAGACAGAAAGAGAAAGAAAGAGAGAAAGAGAGAAAGAAAAAAAAATCGCTATTCTGTTTAAAAATCAAAAATGAAAGCCGAATATATTATGTAAAATGAAGAGAGGAGACTACGTATCAAATCAAAATGAACTGTTTCTTTATGTACGTACGTTACACACACACACACACACACACACACACACACACAATAACATTTTACATAAATTAAGAATTTTATATATATATATATTATTATTATTATTTTTTAAACTTAAAAGCTAAACAGTGCTAGCATAACCAATATGAAGTAAATGTAATTTTGTTTTAAGTTTTCTTTATTTTGCTTTTAAATGGAAAGAGAAAGAACAAAAGACCATTTTTTAAAAATCTTACTTTCATTTTTTTATGTTATTCGATTTTCGATTTTAGATTGTGTTATAAACTCGAAAAAATGCTTTTTTTTCTCGTATATTATAAATAAAAATTGATTTTCTTGTGAAGCATATTCATTTGATATTATTTGAATAGCTTTTTTTGTTTAATAGTCATCTTGTTTCATTCTACCCATCACACCAGCGATTATATATATTGAGAATAACTCCTTAATAAACTTATTATATTAATATATGTATATATATATATATATATAGATCCGGAGAAAAGAAGATAATATTATTAAAATTGTGCGCACATTCTAGGCTACCAGGCAATCTGGGCTGGGATAGGCTAGCAAGTAGATCAGATATCATTATATAATGAGAGAACCAAATAGATAGGCGATGCCCATATTCAAAAATCTTACATATATATTAATTGATAATTTTATATATTCGGCGGGACCCGAATATCGCATGCCCACCACTATGCCTTTCGCATTCTACTCTTAAAGTTCGTTTATTTGATACCCACATTGCTGGTAGTATTAAGATAAAGTAATCGTGGTGTCTACTATATCCATTTCAGAATTAATCCATATTTATGCAGATAATACATCTTCATTTGAGGAGAGTACAAAATGGTTGTATAGTATTCTGTCTTCTTTTCCTTATGATAAATAGGTATAAAACGTCAAAAAGTCGGAAAAAAGGAAATTTTATCATTTGTAATTTTGTGTGGGCATGGCCGACGTTCCCCATTTTTGCACGTAAAGCGTAGACTGCTTCGTAAAGTAAACGTGGGAAATTTCAGGCTTCTAGCTCTAATAATTTTCGACTAACGAGCAAAAATCCAAAAATTTTTGTTTAAAAAGAGCAGATTTGCATTCAGTTTACCTTCCACTGCGCGCTTCTGCTTGGACCAAAGTGGCGCATTTTCAATACCAACTAACGTGCAGAATCTTCCAATGTTTCTATCAAATTTGCAGTCGTTATCTTCACGACGAGCGTGCCAATAACACATACCACACAGACAGACGGACAGACATGGCTAAATGAAATCGGAATATCACGCTGATCAAAAATATGTACACTTTATAGGGTCTTTGAAGCTTCCTTTTGGCTGTTGCATACACTATGGAAAAACTCAAGATGAGTGTACCCCAATCTTGCAGTGGTGGGTATGAAAGCCATAAGCTAATTGTTTTTGAAATTTCTAAGAATGATTTTTATTAACAAATAATGCTATGTAATCAATCTGATGCATCTGTTGGACAATTTTTCGTTACGAATTTGAAAATCGCTCCTTGTATACAAGAATATTTATTTTGGTTTTTTTTTCCCTCCAGACGCAATAAATATATTGCTCGTTATGCTTATAATCTAAATTTTGCTATTTATGTGTATGAAAAATTAATATTTAAATAAATGAAAAATTTCGAATTTTTAATTTCATTCATTTCTCAAGTTCATATTCAATATTTGAAATATTTTTCATTTATTTTATATACGAAATTCACAAAATGTTTTTTTTTGTTTTCATAAAAAAAAAGGTTGAATGTTTCTTCTTTCTATATATTACTGGAATACTGAGAAGATTTTTACTATTATTGATGAGTCACAATTATATCGAGTCCTTCAAAAACGAATAGATCATCTCTTGTTTCTGAAAGGAAGCTTCAGAGAATCCATAAGGTATATTTATTCTTGATTAGCATCAAAATCGAAACCCTCTCCTTCTCTGTCTGCCTGTCTGTCTGTCTGTAAGTGTAATGTCTGTGGTAAACATTCTCCGGATCGTAAAAATGCAGTAACCGAATTCAAACCTGAGATAACCTCTGTTCTCAGAAATAGAAAAACGCCGCCTTTTGGCTGTTACTTATAACCCACAAGACACAACGACAAAAATTTGCTTATATAAAATGGAAAAAATCGGCCCCGCCTATTCAATATTATAGGATACTAAAGTTTAATTTTTTTTTTTCAAAACAGTTGCAGCAACCAGAACGAAGTTTCAGAAACCACGTAAAATCTAGAAATGCTTGTCAGTCCGCCTGTCCATTTGCCTCTTAATTGCTGTCGTAAACGTACCCATGATAGCAAATATGGGAAGTCATTGCACGCAAGTTGCTCTTCAAAATAGGCGAGATCCGATTGAGTGCTTCCCGGCTTTCTGCGCTTTTTGCCTATAAACGACAACAAACAGTCAATCAAATTCCGTTTTTATATTCTATGAACATAGGAAAAACTAGCCACATGTCCGCAATATTATAAAGTATGGAAATTTAGTTTTCTCCTTCTTTTTAATCTTTTTTAGGATAGCGGTGATGGATATAAAAGATTCGGTCGCGGCTGAATATAAATTTCTTGGTTGTTTTTTTAATCACTCGCCAAATGCGTCTATGCATGTATTATGATGATGATAATGGGCGGAAAAAAGTGGAAAGGGGAAAGAGAGAGAGAGAGACAAATATAGGGATGGATCGCAGGTGGAGAAGGGCGTGTCCGATCGATAAGTATTGTGTTTTTACGGGCCGAGCACGCGCTACAGCTCCGACCACCCACCAATTGTAATTCCAGTTTGGTCTGCCGTATTAAAGATTGAACTGGGATGTGCCGACTTGATACCCGCGCTTCTTAACTAGCTCGCTATGCGGAGTTTGCGGTGTCATAGGAAGGTTGTCACAAATTTTGCCCCAAAACTTATCAATTTCAAGTTATGCGATAATTCTATCAAGAGCTTGTCAAAGATAGATTCTGTCTAAGTTTGCTGGCGTTTGTAAAGTCCAGTCGCTTCTTTCGACTTAAAATCCGATTGTCGACAAGTGCTGTCAAGGTTCATTACTCAAACATCAGCAAATTTCGAAAGGCATTTAATTACTGTCGATGGAAACCGTATTTTTCATTTACATTTGACAACAACCCATCATAAGGTGGGGTCTCTTTTGAAGAAATTTTATTTTTAGTCAACAAACCAAACTTGAATCGATAAATACTATGTAACTTTGAATTCACAAATTAACTATTAGTTAATAAGTGTGAAAGCTATTTGTGCTAATCAATCTTTCATTAAATTTGCATACCTAGAGAGTATAACGTATTCAATTCTGAAACGTCTTAATGGGGTCAACCTCTGTAACGGTGTAAGAAAAATAGGTTTTCTGACTATATTTTGGGATGGAAGGAAAGTTAGTAGGATAATAGGATTCGAGGTGGCTGTTAAGCGAACCCTTTTTTCCATGGTACACTCCCGGCTCAGTGATTATAAGTTATGAACACTTTAGGATTATAAATGAGTTGTTAAAAGTCTTCAATCCAAAAAAGATCGTAATTTAAATCTTGGAAATTCGGACCAATTTTTAAAGCTATTTGGACGAAATGAATGATGAATTTTGATGAAACTTTCTACAGCTGCTTATCTAAGCATGTCTGTCCGTCTTGTATTGTTGTGTTCAACCTGTAGTTTGCAATTTGCCACACATTTTTGTAAAGTTTGGTACCGAGGAAGAACTCTATTGAACATGGTTCAAATTGGACCAGTTATTCAACCACTTCCCCTATTGTAATTTACAGAATTTCGCGACAAAAATCGCTGATTAATAGTATTTCGGCATTATACATTGGTGTGAAAAATTTGCATCGGATGCGACAATTCTTTGAGTTCCCTGTCATATAACCGTTCCGCCGAAAACTGAATTTTTATATGGTAAAAAGGCAATGTATTTCAATACGAAAGATCAGTTAAAGATCAGTTTGTAATAATAATTCCACACGAAGATTACCGAAATAGTGACCGAATTTGGACGACGTGGATCTATTCTTCGGATTTCACCACCCATTCACCCATTTCACGAGTTCCAATGAAAAATATATTTCTATATGGCAAAATTGTTCAATTTTGGATATTTTATGATCGAAAATGGGCCATAAGATTAATTTGCTATGTAACTTGGACCTACTATTTATCTACTTTCTCGACATCATCGCATGCAAGGGTTGTCATGAAATATTAAAAATTTATTTATCGAAAAGATCTAATTTTTAAAATTCAATGTCGAAAATTTGTCCGTAAAAGCAATTTGACATAAAAATTAACTGAACCAAATTTAAACCATATGGATATATGGAATAGGACCCCATTCTCTATATAACAAGCATGCCATGAATAATAAGCCCTTCAGCAAAAAGTTTTAATGCTTAATATTTTATAGTGAAAATTATTACGCAGCAGCAACGGGTCATAAAAAATAACCGCAGGGAATTTGGATTACACCATATACAAGGACTCTCATGAAACGCAAGCCCTTCCATGTCGGTAAGGTTGAATGTATAGTTGGTTCTTTACGACCGATGCAACTGAAAAATAATAAAAACTTTTGACAAATAAATTAAGTGTGCCTCGTCGTCTTAATCGCTTTACATCAAACTCGGCTGGACGGCTAGAACGAGGTGCACCCTTGAGTTAGAAATTTCCTCTATTAAATTTGGCATAGCATTTACGAGCGGTTCTCTTCCCTAAGGCACCCCTATCTCCACAAAGCACAAGAGTTACGAACAGTTTGCGGCCTCAGATTCTTGATTAAAAGCAGAAAGAAAGAGGTATTGAAAGTGCTTATTTTTCCCACTTTGACATTTTATTTTAATGGTCGGAGAATTAACATAAATAAAAGTCAATTAAAACAAGAAAGCAAATTACAGGTTCCGATAGAACAAAACGTCCCCTTACTAATGATTTAAAATATTATGCCACAATGTTCAAACTTAAAAAGAGTAGTAGCAGTAGTAGTAGTAGTAGTAGTAGTAGTAGTAATAGTAGTAGTAGTAGTAGTAATAGTAGTAGCAGTAGTAGTTGCCTGCCTAATATATCAATCTCCATCTTAAGATCTTCAGACCTTTCAGAAAACAATCACAAAAAACTTAAGCGCTCCGATTCTTGTTCCCTTTAAAGCTGCGCTCTTCATGAAGTATGACGCGTCGATTGAATCCACATGTTTTACACTTTGTTTTAGCCGTCGCCGTGTTGCGCGTACAGGGAGTATCCCCTGAGGTCACATTAAAGGGACAGAAAGGAATAGCAACTGAATCACGCTTGTGGCGGCTACACTGCAAAAAAAAATAACATAATGTTGTGCTAAGGCTAAACTAATAAATATAACTCGGTTGTAGATGATACCTTGTAAAAAAATATATATGCATTAACGACATTTTTCGCTGATGTTTTTTTGATATATGACAAAGTTATTAAATTCGATCAATTTATTCGATTCGAAAAATGGACGACTAATGTAATGGCAATAGTTGCGTTTAGATCGGTTTTTTATTGAAAAAAAAAGAAAGTGTGATCATTGATGTCACTGATGTCATATTGAACTCAACAAAAGTTGACTGATCGATGAAATAGACTTTTTTTATGAAGACACCCAGCTGAAGCAGGTACGCTACGTTATCATTGATGATCGTTCGCTCGGTTGTGGAAGTGGTGAAGTCGTCACGATCGAAATCGATTCGATCACTCGTATCTCCAGAGAATGTTAATACGGAGGTGTTACTATATCTTGCAATTACGTGCACAAAATGTAGTTGCGACCGATGTACAGAGGTATGTAAGATTTTATTCTGAATTGTGTTAAGCAGAGCTCGGGGTCTCTTGGTCTTCTCGTAGAATTTGGGCTCGATGAACTAACTTTAAAAACGGACATGGTTAACCTATAAATACATGTACATGGAGGTTAAAAAGTTTGTGTTAATGAGTTAATATTTTGCATGAAAATGATTCGATGCATAAATAATATATTTACGTTGGCTGATGGGTATTTAGTGCGCGCTTTTATATTTGCTTTACGTTTATCGATGAAGATAAAGAGAGAGATGAGATAGAGAAGAGGAAAATGTTTAATTTTTTTTAACAATAACGATTTTTTAGGGAACAAACAAACATAATTGTGGTAATATTAGTAGAATGTCAAAACAATGGCAAAATAGTTGTGTATGCAGAATGTAAATGCATCCAGAAAAACAAGCAAATTAAGGAAACAACAAAGCTGAAAGCCAAACTAATGAGCAATAAATGAAGAGAAATAAAGGTAACTTACTTACATATACATATACATATTGAAAATGTAACAAATAAAATATTATATATAAATGAATTGATTACATATAAAAACAAAAATATATAAACAAAAATAAATTTTAGTATTAAGGCTTCATGTAGGAAAACAATTATTGTTACAAAAAATATAAAGAGAAATACAATAAAAAAGCATATTATTTTCTTCTGAAATTACTAGAGAAAAAAAGAATTAATTAGTAAATAGAAAAAAGAAATTACAATTTTTCATCCCTAGTTGTTAAGTTACAAATATAGAATATAAAAAAAAAAAAATGAACAAAAACTTAAAGAAACAAATCAACCTATTTAGACAATGTTGAGAAAAAAATGCCTTAAAAATAACAAAAAAAAAAAAAAACAAAAAAACAAAAAAAAAGAAGAAAATTTCAAGTCAAACATAATCTTAGATAATATGACAACAACAACAACAACAACAACAACAACAACAACAACAACAACAGCAACAACAATATAAACAAAAAATGTTATGAGCATAACGTACTTTGAGCAAATCAGTCAATTTCAATATAATTTCGTAAAGGCTTCATTATGTAAAGACGATAGAACGAATATCGTTGGCTTTATGCATGCATATGTTTTTAAGTATGTTTTAATAAACAAACAAAGAAATTCTTTATTTGATCTGTTTTATGTAAACGAATCGAAAGTGTTATCATTTAATTAGTGATTTGAATTCCGGTAGAATTCCGGAAGGATTAGTTCATATAAATTTTATGTTTGCAAGCAAAGCAACACACAACAATACACACTCAACCATTCCATTACGTTGAACAATCCTATAAAAAAAAAGAAGAGAAATTGAGCGTTCAAAGGATATCAAAATACTTTTATTCTTATCATTCATTCAACTTATATTGCTCCTATCAGCTGAGATATGGGAATGAGTATGTCTTTGCCTTTTACATGTTCGCACATTAAACCCCGTAATGTTTTCGTATAAGATTTTTCATATATTTTTTTGAAAACATTTTCTATTTTTATATCCATCTCGGAAAGATGGAAATATGCTTGCTTTATTGCTTCGTAGGATTCAGTTATGTCCGGCTGTGCGTGCGCGCTCAAAGCCAGGTACAAAACTGAAATTGCTTTCAAGGACAGAGACTGCGACAGCTCACTGCAAGTTTCTCGAAAGCAATCGCATCTTGAGTGCATAAAACTAATGTGGCTTAGTATCCGTAATCTGTTTATGCATCTAAAGCCTTGTATACGTAGTACGATGGATTTTTTAAAATATAACTGTAATGATCTGTAATGATCTTATCCAGAGTTAACAAAATGTTTTGCAAATTTCATATCCCACACTCAGGGTATATTAAAATTTATACGTATGTATGTCCAACATCTAGATGGACTTAGGGGAGAGATCTAGCTTTTATTATACCGACACAGATCGATTTAAAATCGTTTTCTGAATTCACTTAAATTTTTTGTGATATTTTGACCACATTTCGATTCCCGAAAATTGATTTAATCGAAATGTATATACCGCTGAATGCTCCTCATTTAAGTCCGCATTTTGGAGAAGTAGACCTCCTTAATATTTTTCGTCCAAAATCATTGGAAAATAGTAGTTTGGATATACTAATTGAATGTGAAATATGTAGACAATCGTTCTACGATCAGTCTTAAGGTCCCATCCATATAAAAAGTTACTTACAAAAAAATAGGCCCTTAGGTGGCGACAATATGTAATTTTTGAATGAGAAGATTGATTTCGAACATAAATTTTTTGTTCTCAAATTTGGGCTACAATTCGAATCACCCCCTATATAAAGGATCTAAGGGAAGTAAAATTGCTTTATGCCAATAATAATAATAATAATTAACTTCGGCATTTTATGACGTAAATATATAAAGAATAATAAATACTTTTCAAAAGATATTAGCAATGCTTAAATGCAACCATGTAGATCTATTTTCACAATAGATTCTCACTCTTTATGCAGAATAAGCATTTATACGACAAAATTGTTACAATTTTTTCTACAAGTAGGTGAAGAATTAATATTAAATCGCCAAAAAAAAAAATTAACTGGAGTATACTTGAACCATGTGAGTCCAAACTTGGGATCTACTATTATACTGTATTAAAAGTAACCCGTCTATCTAAAGATCATATGAACCTGTCAACAGTGTCGCCACGTATGTGTTAGATTGGAATCTAAACGAGTGGTGTGATCAAATAGCCATTTTATAAATTAAATCAACCATATTTAGTTCCCGTTAGTGAGGGCCCTCTCTCATGAAAGCCGCTTTCAAAACGCAATTTTTACACGGCGACGGTGGAACCCCTCATGTTTTTGTTCAATTTCGAACTTTGGACTGTAATGGGCAAAGCTGTGTGAGTTAATTAATGATCTTTCGATATTTTTCTTCCCGAATAATTTGACTCGTGTTTATATAATCGGGTCAAAAAAATTATCTTAGTGATAAGTTACGCGAAATTTTACGTTTTTTACTCCGCTACTTTATTTAACTGGTTTATTGCGTGGATAAGGATTAAAATTTCGATAATCGTTCTCTGCCCTTTACTTGGGCAAATCTCTATTACGTTTCTATGAGGTTGGAATTGTTTTTACTTGTCAATCTTAATGTAGAAATAATTTTCTCATAAATTAATTTATCGGTTATTCACGACGTTCAAAATGAAGAAACTGCGATAAATTGAATTAGTGGGACCGTGTTTGCCGTAAATTCGGAAGCAATAGCCTGGTACTCACTACATGTTAAAGTTGTGAAAAGTTATATGTAAAAGCTTTTTTCGATCTCTTGTAAATATATTTATATGTTGTTCAAGCAACCAAAAGTTACAATTGAAATGGAATATCGTCCAGACCCTTAATAATGTTCTGTTCATTTTTATTTCAATTAAAATTAATCGATTTGAATTTTATTTTTGCTTTCAGGCCAAAACATGGCGAAAATAGTTAGGCTTTGTAGCATATTTCTTTTACTGCCAAAATCGTTTTTTTTTTTTTTTTAATGTATTCGCGTAGCACTGTGAGGGTCACATAGATCTAAGGAAGGAGAAGGAGATAGGAGGTGGTGGTCGTAGCGTAGTGGGTCCCATCGATAACTATTAGGGGTTTGACAAGCACTCACTATAGTTACAACTACAATGAAATCTACAGTATTTGAGATTTGAATTCGTGAATAGAGACTTGGTAGTCGCGATTCTTACCAACTAGGTTATCCATGCAGACACTTCGTGTACTTTGTACATGAGCAATTAATAAAAAGAGTACAACAAGTACAAGTTAGAAAATTATATGCGATCGTGACCGAATCTTTTACACCCATCACCGGTATCTAAAAAATCACCGAAGACAAAAGAAAGGAAGAGAGCAACATTTTCGCACTCTATAGGATTCGTTGGGTGCAGCTGATATTTTCCGTTTTCACAATAAAAGTGAACATTTATATAGTGTATGTGGGCTTTAAGAGTGACAAGCAAAAAATCCGGAAAGCAAAGGTGTTCACAGGCCTCTGCACATTGTAGGCGTGTCCTTCGATTTAGTCGACCACTTTTCAAATTCCACCTGCGCGCAAAAATTTCAAATGTTTCTGCTAATTTTGAAGTCAATGGCCTCATTTTTGCGGCCATGAGGATGTCGACAACAGATGGACACATAGGTAGGCGGACAAGTGGACTAACGGAATGCTTAAATATATTCAGAATTTTATACTGATCGAGAATATACATACTTTGTGGGGTCTCGCCAGCTTCCTCCTGGCCGTTGACGATTTCGATGATTTTTTAATACCTTCCATTATCTTTCACACTAATAGATGGTATATACGGCGAAGAGTCGCCGTTCACTCGACATCGTGTGTGATCGTGTGATGTATATTTTTCACGACGCATTTTTATGCAATTTTGCAAACACGTCCCCGGTAATTATGCAAATTAACACCCACCGCCCTTTAAAGTCGGTGCAGTCGATTTTTTAACTTAATCTGATCATATGAATGATAAGAACAATTTTAAAATCAATGTATCTATACTAGATTCGGATCAGAATGAGAATGAGAAAGAGAAATTGACAAGCACGCTAACGGACAGCTGTGGCAAAAATAATTTCGCTAATCACGCTTATCGAGAATATATCGCACGATGAGAATATATTTAACAAATCATATACAATTTCTATGGCAGATATGAAAAAAAAAAAAAAATTCTTACATTCGGCCACAAAATTTCCTTAATTTTTT